>JAYMSF010000174.1:0-19469 GCA_036897335.1 Silene vulgaris | reverse complement strand
GGTGAGTGGGGGAGCAAGTGGGAGGACTTGTGAGAGGTCTCTTGCTTGTGACCGTCACAAGCAAGACTTTCTGTTAATAGAATTATCAATATAATTAGTCATTAATTATTTTTATTTTTAAGAAATAAAAAACATAACCCATACTTGTGATAAGATATTTGTGCATAGAAAAACCATGTGTAAGGAGAGGAGCACCACAAAAGCTGAATTCCTATTCGTCTAAAGATATGTTATTTTATTGGATTAAAGTTAGATTCTCCACTCTTAGCAGCCAATAACATTGAGACAAATAGATTCTTGCACTGTGGCTACTTGTATTATATTAGTAATCACTTCTATCTCCTTTTGGGCTGATAGGACCTGAATTGAATTATTGAATAGAGTTGAGCAGAATTAAACCGAAGTAAATGAAGCTGAACTCAACTGAATAAAGTTAAAATAAAAGTTAATTTGTGAATATATGACCCGAACTGAGTTAATCTGGACTAAAATAAGGTAAAATTAAGCCAGAAGAAACATAACCTTAGTGTCAAACAAATCAAACACTAGTATACTACCATATATAGATAGATTAGAAAGAATTTGTCATTTTCCAAATATTTTGTGTTTGTCTCAATTACTATTTGACCCGTTTAATTTTATTTAAAATGGATATTGCCACTTTACACATGAATTTGTGATTAGTAACTCATTACTTAGTAAGTCAATATCAGTCAATTCTTTACATTGTACTTATTTGAATGTCTAGGTTTTTTATTTATTTATGTTTTAGGCATTTACAAGTTATAAAATTGGATATATAATAGGAGTAATTAAAAAGATACGGAGTAGTTCATGAGTCATGACCATGGACATATTTCTGTACCACAATTGATATATGTTACATGATCACTAATGATTGGGGGTCTCAAGTTGAAGTCTCAACAAATACTCCTATTAATTATAGTCCATTTATTGATTTTTCATTTTGACATAGTTACACATTAAAACATTTTATTAATTTGATTTCTTTCATTCAAAACAAATAGTTGATCAAATATATTTCCAAGTATACATCTAAAAAAATAATTTTCATTTCAGAAAGTTAAAGCGACTTATAAGTAAAAACTCGATAAGTATATAAATTAGTAATCTAAACCAATTGAATATTTTTTTTTAAAAAAAAATAAAAAAATTGGCATCTCTCCAGCTTACACATGCATTGTCCATCCACCAACTAGTTCATGTTGAAACTTTTCAAACATGTTTTTGCACTTAAATCCATATGGTACGTCGAAATTACTTTATTTCCCTTTTTCATTATCATTTTTATAAAATTATTATAAACCAAGTACATACATACATACTTCTCCCTCAAAACTTCTCACATGTAAGAGTTGTCTATAAATAGCCTTAATACCAAACACAAAAAACTTACAAATTGTAAAACACTTACAAATTCATTTAAATATATACCTTAAGAAGTTTAGTGATCATGGCAAGAGGAATTGAACCATTGATAGTTGGGAGAGTGATAGGAGAGGTGGTTGATATATTCAACCCGACCGTGAAGATGGTTGTTACTTATAACTCGAGCAAGCAAGTTTCTAATGGACATGAGATTATGCCTAATGTCATTGTCTCGAAACCTCGTGTCGAGATTGGTGGTGAAGATATGAGATCAGCTTATACTTTGGTAAGTTTCACTCCCTCGTGTCTTAACTGATCTTTGAATACAAATTCTTGTGTAAAACTGTCTTACATAGTCTCATACTCACTCTATCTAGTCAATAGTTTACATTTGCTCTATTCCTCCCTCATAATTAGAATAAAGCAAATGTAAAATATTCACTAGGACAGAGGAGTAGCTAGCAAAACAGATTTTCTGATAATTGTTTTTTTTTTTAAATTTTTTCAAGGCATAGATTAGAAGAGTCATTATCTCCTTGTACACAAATGTGGTTCTTGTATGTAACATATGTAGCATAAAATGTGTACGTATAGTAAATCACATCCTCTAAAGTCCATGCATAATGTATTTGTGCATATTTTCCTATACTTTGTATACATTTTTTTTTTTTGCGTATACCATCCGATATACTCTGTATATCTTCGTGTTGGTAATTTTTGCTCCTATTTCAGATCATGGTAGATCCGGATGCTCCGAGCCCAAGTGACCCATACCTAAGAGAGCACCTCCACTGGTTTGTATCACTTACTATAAGTCTTAAATAAACTTAAAACTAAATATTTTTGTTAAGTCTCTGATAATAGCTTCATTTTTTTCTGTCTTGCAGGATTGTTACTGATATCCCTGGAACAACTGATATTTCCTTTGGTAAGTTAACAAATCAGAATAGATAAAGAGTAAAACCGTCTTTTATAAGTATTTGTAAACGGAGTTTTAAAAACCGAACATTCTAAATGAAAATAATTTTCTTAACCTTTTCTGATCAGAACATTCTTTTTATTTGCTACCTTGACAACTAATCTCTATGTGTCTTAATCATGCAATATCTTCAATAAAGAAATTCCCTAATTATTCCAAAAGTCTTCAAATCAAATTGACATTCCACCTAGTTAGTGACTACATAATAATCCTCCACTTATATATGATGATCACATAAATAATTTGATTAAATCACGTCAAAACATATTTACCTTACGCGGTTTCCAAAATGATATTCAACAATATCTTTTGTACTTCCTCCATTCCAATGAGTTCTATACATTTGCTTTATTCACGTTTGTCAATACTCGTTTTCTTTTGTTAATATCTTTAGTTACATATTGATAAAAATTATAAAAATTTGATATTCACAATGTACTCGGAAAGACAATTTAAACAAAATCTCACATGACTATTTTTTATGCTATATATTAGAAGTTGTATCGAACATTCACTCGACTTATGAATAGTGCTCAAAAAAGTGAAATGTATAGAATTGATTGGAATGGAGGAAGTATTTCATAGAGTAACAAAAGACTAAAAAATCATTTGGGCCCATTTCACATACAAAAACATTACACTGCATCATGTATCCCCGTCCCAATGAATTGTATACATTTTCACCAAATACGCAAGGAAGTGAACTTTAAAAACATACACAATTCAATTGAACGAAAGAAGTACCCATTTTATCACAATCATTTATTTACCTTTTGATTAAAATATGACTATCAAAAGAATAAAAAAAAGTAAAGAAATGATGGAAACGAATGGAGTATATATACCTCAGTGTCATCATGAAGGCCATCACCAATAGCACCATAAGCATGAAGATGAAAAATGTTTCCTGGAAGCTGAAGAAAAGACTGATAATCATCCACTGATGAATAAGCTACATGCAAAATCATCATAACTATAAAAATCAACATTTTATAATTATTAAAGTATGTGGGTTGGTCCATTTTTATTATTATATAATTATAGCATTTTTCATCAATTCATCATGATTTTTGCCTTGTTGGATAATGATAGTAGTTTAGTTGAGTGAAGTTTACTCAAAACTTTAATATATTTTCTGGGGAATTTTGGGTTTGATGATGCAAAAATAAACAGAGAATTAATTAAAGTTGCATTAATATGGAATGAAAAAATTAAGGAAGAAAGATTCATAGTTTGTTATAGACGAATGTTTATAGTGGAAGAAAGGTATTAGCCGACACTTTAGCAGAGAAAAAAGCAAATTAACATGTGTGCACCTTAAATCAACAAAAAAATCTTCACTAATTACTTGTATAAAAAGAGACAAAGATGGTGTTAGATGTTAGTGAAGTAGGTGGGCAAGTTTATGTCCGGACCGGTAAAATGAATCGGACCGAATTATTTGGTAGGACCAACCCTGATTCGAATTTTTTGGTCCGATCCAAAACCGGTTATTTTTAGTCTAAATATATGTCTCTCACATTTATTTATTGAAAATTGCAAAAGAATCGAGTATTTTATGCTAAAATCCCAATATAAAATTAAATAATAGTGTGGTTGCAGACTGGTTTATGGAATGAGGAGCTTCTTCGACAACATTTGTATGAGTTTGAGGTCCATGCTATTCTCCGAATTTCGTTATGTTTAACTCATGACAGTGATAGGTTGGTGTGGAAGCATTCTAGGAATGGGATTTATAATATGCGCTCGCCGCTCGGGGTATCATTTTATTCGGGGGCAGCAGGAGATTAGTCAGGATAGGGGTGCTACAAGTGAAAGGCATGTGATATGGTCGCAGATATGGCGGCTCAAATTGCCTCATAAGATCAGAAATTTCATTTGGAGAGTGTGCTGAGGAGTGTTACATTGTGGGCTTAATGTGGAGAAATGGATCAAGGATGCGGACCCAACTTGTAAACGCTGCCGTAATTTTATTGAGAGCGAAACACGTGCTTTATTGGATTGTTCGGCAAATATGGGAGGCTGCGGGGGTGGATGTCGAGGCCGCCACATAGTGGAATGGTGAGAGTTTGGTAGATTGGGTGGGCTGCATTTTCAGGAATGGTCGGGGATTGGAGGTGTGTAAGTTCCTGGTTCTTTTAATTTATGGGCTAATTGGAATGGTCGGAATGAGGAGTATCATGGTGATGTGAGAATGGCACATTCACGAGTTGTGGAGTAAGGTTTGGGTTGCTGGAATGCTTGGTTGGACGTACCACCAAAGTGTGGTGAAAGGAAAACAGGAAATAGGGATGGCGAGTGGAATGGCAGCCTCCCGCAGTTGGTGAATGGAAGCTGAATGCTGATGCGGGAATTTTAGGCGAGATGGGGTATGGCCTTGGTTTGGTGATGCAGGATCATACATAAAGGGTTGAAAGGGCAGCTGGGTAGGGTTCAACAAGTCCGGGATTTATGTTCGGATATTGCCAAAGTAAAGGCAGCGGAGTTCGGGTTAAAAACAGCGCTGCAAATGGGGTTGGATAATGTGGTGCTCGAATCGGACTCATCAACTTTGATCACCATGCTGAAGTCTAAGAGTGCCTTGGCAAATTATTCTGGCAGGATCGGAAATGCTATTCTTGAGATTGCTAATTCCTTTTCTTGTATCCGTTTTAATTTTGTTCGTATGGCTTATGGTATGACTCATTTGATGCTGGTTATTCGACTCGGTTTTGGATGGGGGCGATTCCCGAGCATGTAGTCCCTCTTGTTGCTTCCTATACGACATTTTTACCTTCTTAATATTATTGTATTTTCCTTCAAAAAAAAAATTAAACAACAATTTAAATACCTATTTTATTTAATTTGATGAATTTAAAATTCAATAATCATATTCTAAATAGCAACAAATCGTACTTTTCAATCAAAAATTGGACCGGATCGAAAAATTCGTGTTTAATCCCGTCTAGGACTGAAACTTTTGGTCCGATCTTCGGTTCACTAATCAAGTTAAGCTAGCAGCCGGAAAGCACGATCGTAGAAAACGCCTAATTTCTAATTCTAATTCATACTTTGGTATTACGGCAATCAAATCAGCAGGTAACATATTCTCTCTCTCTCTTTTTTTTTTGACAGTTTGATGCAGTAATTCTATGAAAATTTGTAATTACAACACAAATTCTCAATGATGAGATTCATTTGAATTGTTGGCAGATTATAATTTGATCTTCAATGGCGACAACAGCTTGTTTCATGATTGTTAGTCGCACTGATATCCCCATTTATGAAGCTGAACTTGGTTCTGCTCTTAAAGTATGCTCCTTTCTTTTATTTTCTTGTTTATTTTATGTATTAATTTCATTTGTTTTTTTAGTAAAAATCCATCTATTTTATCTGGTATTCATCTTACAGTTGACGGGTCTTTGTTAATTTCTTCAATGGGCTTTGAATTTTGAAGCTGTGATCTTGATGGTGTTTTGTTTAGTAAATTAGTAATGTTAAATGTTGGATTTTAGTAGGTGAATTGGATGTTTGATGTACTTTGATTCATTTGATCCTAGACGTTTTTCGGAAGCCCTCAATGTTTGAAAAACGTATATAATCAAATGGAACGGAGGAGGTCTCAAAGTTTCAGTAGATGGAACAATTTATATGCTTGCTTCTGAGTAGTGAGTACGGTGACATCTTTTGATCATTGATCGAGTGGTATCTGTGTCAAATTGTATGCCTTTGGGTGTTTTAGAGGTGTCAAGTTAGGTTAGCTTTGAGCTGCATTCAATTAAAATCTAGCAATTACAGTAACTTTGTGGTCTCTAAGAACGTCGTTCTATGGCATTGTTTGAAAGACCTTTTTGTCGTAGTAGTTAGAGGTGTGTCAGAAAGAGGGACTTTGTAAGAGAATAATGGATTGAGAAGTATATATTTAGAGTTGTTTTTTCTATTGGAGATTTGACTGACTCATAATGATCTCTTTATGCTATCATCTATATCTATGGTTTTTCACTTACCACATTTCTTAGCTACATAAAAAATTTCGACATTGCCCCAAACTGGAAAAAAGGAAAGGGTGGCTAGAAGCCTAGAACTATGTGGCCTCACCCTTGATGAAAAACACTTTTGAGTTTTGATGGTTCCCTAATTCACAAAATTTTTGAGGTTTTGTCGGAATGGAAAAGCACACACTCCATATTTCCACAAAATTTTGGTCACGTATCCATTTTGCGACATGTAAGTAAGTGACGTACTGTTGCATCATTCCTATATGACTCCTGAAATAAAAGAACAAAACTCAAAGGGTCAAATGTTGGTACAACATGGATGTTTAACTTTTTTGGGTTTAAGGTATTTCCTCTTGTTTTGAACGCTAATTGACTGTAGTTAATCTTTTAAGTGCAGAGTTTTTAACCTTTCTTACATGAATGATTGACTGATACAGTTTGGTGCTTGATTTCATTGGTCAAATAAAGTGTCACCTTTCTATTTTTGTACAGAAAGAAGACGCTGCACAGCAGCATCAGTTCATATTGCACGCAGCTTTGGACATAGTCCAGGATCTTGCTTGGACAACAAGTGCTATGTGAGCTTCAGTTACTTGTCTTGCTTGTTCTTTTCTTCTTGGATCCAATATACTGTCTATGAATTTTTATTCACTACTTAACCGCCTTTGATATCAAAGTAAGGTGTCGCTGCGTGATCGCGGTGATTGTGTCATAAATGCGGCCTAACGCGTTAAAAATGCGGTTTCATTAACTTTCAAAACCTAGATAAATTTTTGCTCTATTTGATCTTGCGGCCTAGATTTTTTCTCGTGACCTTAGGTTCTATCTGTTTGTTCTCATATTGTGATTACTTTGCATCCTTTTTCAGGTTCTTAAAAGCAATAGACAGGTTCAATGATCTGGTGGTCTCTGTATATGTCACAGCTGGTCATATCCTTTAAAATCTGACTAATTTTGCTTCCTCGCCCCCTCTTTTAATTTTATCGTTTCTCCCTTGTGTGTTTCCAGATTTTCACAGTTGCATGTAATATTACACTCACATCGTCATATGTGGACGTTAGCTTATCAAGTTTTTTGTGCAAGCTTTCATTCATTTTATTGATACATTCCTTTTTTCTTTTGTTTGATTTGAACCAGGCTTGTTTGGGTGGAGGGAATTAGAGGGAAAACAAAAGGGATGGGAGAGGGAGGGAGGGATACAAATTCCCGTGTTTGCTTAGCAAATAGGGTTGGAGGGAAATTGAGGGATCGTTTTTCCTTCTCCAAGTCAACCAAAATCCCTCCAAAAGATTTGGAGACAACTCCCAGCCTACATTCCCCGTCCCCTTCCCTTCCTACCGTTTCCTTCCCTTTCCTTTTCTTCCTTCTCCCTCCTCTTTCCCTTTCCTCGCTTGAATGCTACACAAACGCTCCATATGGCTTTGTTTGGATAGAAGGATTTGGCGGTAAATGGATGGGAGGGAGATATATCCCTTGTTTGGTTAACAAGTGTGGTTGGAGGGATTCATTTCCCTACTCCGAACCTAATCAAAACCATTCCAATATAGGAGATTTGAGAGAAAATGAGATTGATCCATTTCCCCTCCCTGCGTTGCCCCCTTCCTCCCCCCCTCCCTTTCCCTACTTTTTTTTTATCCAAACAAAGGGTAAATGTGCTCATTATTATCTAATTTAGCCTTTTGGATTCTTTAATATATTATCACATACAAGATTCATGCTTCTCCACGACTCCCGCAATGAGGATGGGGTTAAAAGTTTCTTTCAAGAAGTGCATGAGTTGTACATCAAGGTATGCTACGACCTCTTTGGCCTTTACACGATATGCTATGCTTCTGTTACAATAAAATTTTTGCTTTGTGAATAGACAATAAACTGATTGTGAAAATATACATGAAAGAGGACAGTAGCTTGTTTAGAACTTGGACATTCTTAGATTATTACTTTGTGATTATTGAGCCCTGTCCCTTTTTTCAGCCTCTCAAGAGTTAAACATGTACGAGATTTTATAGGCACGCAGACTTGGTGAGTGTAATTCATTGTGATGTTGTCTAATGCCCATTCATAATACAAAAATAAAATTACCCATGTGCCTTAAAGGCTCCTGCAAATTGCAGGGTGAGGGGGTTTGGATATATGTAGCTTGACCCCTATGCTAACGCGCACTAGCTTTTTCCAGATAACCAAAATGAAAATTGTGTCGAGAATCTTATGAAAATTTTCCCATTTCATTGTATAATGGAAACAATGTATTTTTTTGGACTATTGTAAAAAGGGATGCTTACATCATTATGATGAAGCTATTTGTTAATTAGTAGCGTTGGTAGTCGTGGTTTTTATCTTTTTGGTGTTGTCAGGGGTATCCCCTACATTTGAGGTACTAAGAACATTTCAGTCTTCTTTGTGATTTCTTGAATGAGAAATATGTTGAACTGGAGTTTCCCCATGGCTTTGGTTTCTGTAAAGATGTATGGACTCCCTGTGTGCTTATAGCCTTATATGTTCCCTACTGGGAAGTGGGAACAATGTAGGTTTTCATTTGCTTATAAATTCTCTAATATAATGAATGCAATTTCCAGACTCTTCTGAATCCACTATATTTACCGGGTTCTCGCATTGCATCATCACATTTCGACACAAAAGTACGAGCCCTATCCAGAAAATACCTTTGAAAAGGATGCTGAAAGCAAGAGAAGTTGATGGCCTTATTGTATGTGTTGGAGTTGAGTTTCTTGCTCCCCTTGCTTTTGTTTGGTCGACATGTTCTTCTTCAGGAAGAACCCTTCCAATCATGCTGAGCTCCATAATTGATAGTGTTTGTTATGTACTACCTTTGTTACGTTTTGATTGTCTCCGTTTAAATTTGTTAGTCCAGTGATGTCAATTATATAAGTCCCTTCTTTCTGAAGGATTCTTCGTGAACACCTCATTTTTTATTTCGAGGCTACAAGCTTATATAGTTGTATTCTTCAACAATCTCAACGATGGGCTTCACTCTTCTGCTGCTGGTATTGGATTTTTATATAATATTGCATACACTTGGTTACCTACCTCACCACAGGCGGAATCCTATAAGATTGCATACATCGAATCACATACCTCACTGTCTGTAAATGGAACCCTTTGACACATGCAGTGGGATTTATGACGTCGTAGCAATTGCTCAGGTTCACGTTTCTCTTTATATATCCTATGAAGTACAATATACGAACATTAGCCTCGTTAAGTATACAAAATGTATAGTCAAATACGAAGCAATAAGCATAATATACATCGAAATTGTTATTTGAAGAAAACACTTACGCTGTACGCCTGTACACCTGGTAAAATAGCGTAAACCTGGTAAAAAGGTAGCGACAACTGATTCCGGATTTCCTGTTATCCCGAAAAGTTTACTGCCATCTATCTTCAATAATGTTGGTGCCTGGTGGACATATGATTGCAATGAACAAGTTGATGCTACAGATAACTTAAAAATTAATTGACAACATTGTGACTTGTCAGTTGTCAGCATGTAAAGACAAATTAAACTGGAAAATATAGAAACTCAAATAAAATTAGGGTACTGGACCAACCCATATGCGGAATGTTTGGTGTAAATTTACTGGCGTTTTCTCAACATTTCACTCTCCTTGTCTTCCCACATTCAATCCCACCTCTTTTATGAACCATCATCTCATTTTATTGGTCTATGTTTTTCATTTTTTAATGAGCTGAAAATGAAATTTGAATGTTCTAGACACCTATAAAAACTTGTTATTTGTTGAAATTTTGCCAATTACTGCTCTTTTCTGTGCAAAGTTGTTGAATTTCAGTGTTTTTAGGGTTCTGATTCAGATTTCTGAGGTGGGTTTTGCTTAATTAATCATATTACTGAGTGGGTTTTGCGTAATTAATATTTGGGTGGAGTTTCGGGGGTCGTAACTGTTGTCTATATTCAGATTTCTGATCAGGGTTTGGTTCAGTTTAGCAGATTGTTTTGTGGGGGGTGTAAAGAGAGAGGTACTGTTAGCTGCTGTAGTTATGCTGCTTAGATTAAGGGTATTTGTTGATTGATGAATGTGATTAGAAATGCTTGATGGAAGCATGTCTGTGTCGATTCATACATCGAATTTTCAGGCAAATGTATTCAGGAAAACATGTTTTTATAAGCATGGAGCACTAAAGAAAACAAGAGTAACTCTAGCTCTTGCTAATTCACCCTCTTCGATTCTGGTGCACATTGATGAAAGTGATAGTTCCCGGAAATGTGGAAGAAACACTGTGCCGAACCCAAATATGTCTTTGCCAAGCAAAGATTTTAGTACTAGTTCCATGCTTAACCAGTCGAATGCAATTGGTATAATAGGAGGAGTATGTGTTAGTTCTACTTTGAATTTCTTGCAGAAACTCGTGCAATGGGGATCAAAGGAGGGGAAAGAATGCCCTCCGTTTGTTCTTTGTTCCGATCCAAAGTTAGGAGAGGATCTACTGATGTATGAGCGAAGCTCTTTTCCTTCACTTTACGCAAGAGTGGGGCCCTCTAATGTGGATCATACTCCAATTGTAGAGAATTTGAGGCGCAAAAGAGCGTCTCTTGAGCAAGGGGGTGCTCGCTGCATTGTTATGCCTTGCCATTTGTTGCATTCGTGGCACGCTGATGTTTCTAAAGGATGTGATGTGCCGATTCTTCACATGGGTGAATGTGTGGCTAGGGAGCTTAAGGAAGCAAAATTAAGACCCCTTGAAGCTGGGTGTCCTTTGAGGATCGGCTTGATTGCTACTGATGTTATTCTGAAATCAGGGTATTATCAGGACAAATTACAGAATGAGGTATATGTTCTCGTCTCTGCTACTTTACTTTGTGTCTCTATTGCTTCCTTCTTGATATTTTGTGTAAGATTTTAACTGAAATAGCTTGAGTGCAAGCATGAACATTGAATTAAACAGGGCTTCAATCTAGAGATTTGTCGTGAGTAGGCCAAATTTGGAAAGAGTAAACAATATCATATACTTGTTTTTGTTGATTGCAATGCCAAGGAAGGAGCTAGACGTGCGTCCTTACCTAAAGTATAGCTGACATATTATGTATTTTATGTGTGAGGTCAGTCTAATGCCTTTTGTGCACTTTAAGAGTACATCCCCTAGATAATCGACAGCGTGTATTACCAGAGAAGGTTCAACATTCCCTTTATCGACAACATGTATTGTACCGGAGAAAGTTAAACATTCCCCTATGGCCCAAACAATGCCTTTTGAAACATTCCCCTAACATGTGTTGTTGGTAGCAAAATCACTGTTTTAAACCTTCTCTGTAGGACATGTGATGATCTTAACTCTGATCGCCGCCTATTGAAGATAAAAATAGCTTTGAAGGACTGTGATGATTGAATTCTACTCTCACATATAACCTGTAGGGAAAAAACACTAGATTTTCTGCTAAGGTATATGAATATTGTTGTGGAATGTCGAAGACATTCTCAGACATCCTTCAAAAAAGGCTTCGTTCGTAAACTTGCAATTGTGGGAGTAGTTTGCTAATACAGGTTTATTATGTACTATACACTATTGTTCTAAACATAGCGCCGTATGAGTTTTCATTTCCAATGAAGTCAAAGACACGCTATCTTCGTTCTTTCTCTGATGCAAAAATGACTCAAAACTGGTCACCCTTCTTTTTAGTACGAATATGAATTTAGCAATCATTTATGCATTTCTTAATGCAAATTTCATTAGGAGTCCTCCCCGGAAACACTATATTTGTGTTGCTAATACATGAATAAGGCTGCAGACATCCAATCCCGCCCTTGAAGCACTTGGGTAATGTAATTGTTTTTTCTGCAATAAACGTCACCAAACCGGCTGATGAACTTATGGAAAAAATTGGGTTGGTGAATCTACAACTGTGGAAAACTGGGAATAGTTTGCTACACAAACTGTAATATGAGTTGGCCTCATGGTGTTATCGTCATGAGACTGACCGTATTTCCTCTAATGGCACCACAGCTGGTTAACATTTTTTTCCTGCCTGAATTACTTGCTAGGGATTTGAGGTGGTTCTGCCGGATAAAGCAACCATGGAACACACTGTAATTCCTGCAATAGAAGCCTTGGACAGAAAAGACATAGAAGGAGCTCGAAATCTGTTAAGAGTAGCAGTTCAAGTATTGTTGGTTAGGGCAGTGAACATGGTCATCATCTCTTCTCATGAAATGTGTGGACTGTTACCTCATGACGACCCTCTGCGGAAGAAATGTGTTGATCCTATTGATGCACTTGTAAGGGCGACCATCAGATGGTCTTATTCTATGGAATGAAGGAGGTTCATAATGCACTTTTACTGTTGGAATTTAGAGAAGCTGCATGGACGCTATTCGTCATTGTACAAACCCCACCCTTTAGCCATTATTTGATGCAGTAATATACTGGTCATTGTAGACTTCTACCACTGTAAGGATAGAGAACATCACCGAATTTCTTGTTGATGTTTGATTATATTTATTGTTTTCGAGTCAATGTTCAATTATCTTCAAGGGAAACAGTTCTTTGAAGGACAATATCTTTCATATTTGAACAGTTTTCGCTCAATGCTCAGCATATTGTGGTTCTTGCACAGGGTTGGAACTCGGAAACTTTTCTTATGCGTTTTTCTACTGTGAGTATACCATGTACAAAATTCTTCAGATTCGCCACACTCGTATTCGTTGGGATATAAATCTCAATTGATTTGGTCATAGAGCTCTTCCCATTTCAATGCAGTTAGGTGGGCTTTGGAATTTGATGAAAGTGTAATAACTTACGTAAAACGCTCAATGTTATGTCATGGAGTGGCGGAGTGTCAATGCAAACTAGATAGTAAATACCGTTTCTAAGAATTTTTAACACGGGTGTAAGGCCGCAATACATTTGGCATCCTCTCCCCTTTCCGGGCAAAGGTCGGAGCCATTGATGCATTAGGATGATGTTCGTGTTGATCATAAAACATAATGATTCTGCAAAAAACACAATATTTACATATAGCTATGTAAACAGACATGGGCAGTGGAGCAATGCTAAAGATCGTCTCTTTCCGGTCTTCTTTGTAACCTTCTCCTCACAAGCAAATAAAATACATTATGTTTTGCTTACATGGATGACAAGTGCAAGTCAATTGGATATATTATTTTCTCCGTCTGTGAGAAGAGTAGATCGAAGAAGACCCGAAAGAGACTGTCCATAGCATTGCGCTAACATAGACAGCAAAGGGATTTCAATCAGCTGATGTAACAGCTTCTGATATTCCATTGAAAAGGCAAATAACAAATGAAAGATTCATATTCATTCGGCAAAAAAATTCACCTGTTAGGTTGCATTACAATATTAGACTGTAACAAATGCCTTGTGGTGTTACTATGCCTAAAAATTCATCTACTTTCAAGATCATCCACCTCCATATTCTTCTATCCGAAGCTTTCACTGAAACCTGTTGTTACTCAAAAAGTTGCTGTTCTGACGATCTTAAACCTACTGTTATATCAGATCCTGTGTTCCTGAACTTGTACTGTTATGGCTGCATTAAAGTCAACTTTGGTCGAGATATAGCTACTGTTGCTTGCTAGATGACGCAGACCCAGGTGAGTCCTCCTCGATCCAATCAGCGTAAATGCCAATAATCTTCCTGTTGAAGTTCCACTTGAAAGCGCATACTTTTGGTCTGGATGGCACTTTCTGATCATAAGCAGCAGGTTGTTCACCAGAGTTAGAAGCCGCGTCATTCTTGTTTATGGTTCTTAATGTTGGACTACTTCTCCTCAGTTCTGAAACAGTAAGGGGAGAGTTTCAGTGGCAATGATTTTTAAAAACAAGATGAACATATTTATATCAGGGCAAACTTAGGTTCATGTCTTCATGCCAGTGTAGCTAGCATCCAGATCATGCTATGCTGATGTCAACAGCAAATGGTTCTTTCCTTTATGACAGTCGTTGAGTGCGAGACCGGCCCAGAACAAGTGTAACTCCACAAAAAAATTACTGGTATCTGATTACATCCTATTTACATTTTAACAGTCTAATCTAACATTAAAATAATAATGACATTGAGTCGAGAACTATTCAACTTAAATATACGCTGTCATCACAACATATCATGACGTCAAACTAAAACTGCGAATCATATATTCGGCCAGGTTTTAGGTTGAACTTATTGTCAATGGGTTGTAAGTTGGTGTTACGGATGAGACCTTCCTATACAACAATTTACGCAACAACAATCATTGGCAAACGATAATCAATCAGATGGTATGTTTGTATGAATTAATCAGAAGAGCACATAAATGGTTTGTTTATACCTGCTAGTCCATGGGCATAGGTGCATTTGTTTCCATAATTACAGCTCTGATACTCGCTCCACTTGTTACATAGCTTCGTCTTCCAGCAATCTGAATCTGTATCTCCTACTCTCTGAATGTTAATGGAAGCGCTCTCTCTTGGCATATCCCCGGCCTTTTGCTCAGACCCCTGCAATTTCTGATGAGCAAATTTACATCTCTCATATGGGCACCTCATTCCTCTGGTGAAGTAATTGCAGATTGGCCTTTGATAACTGCCTTCATTTGTCAACTTCAGACACAAGTTCATGTTTCGGATTCCATCCGGCCTTTGCCAACCAGGTGAGTTCACAATCATCCCATCATTAGACACATGAGCAAAAATACAATTTACGCCGTACTGACAGCAGCCAGTTGCCCGAAATCTCCTACATATCTCTTTCTTTAAGTTGGAATTAGGATGTTGATCAAGGTCTGAGTAGTTACTAGTATCAATGCCTTCACCATAAGACGGCCTTGAGATTTGTCGGGCAAAGGGACGAGCATCCATTGTCAAAATCGTAAACCTCTAGATCGAAAACAGACTGATTTCAAGTGATGAATGTACCTACAACAGTCACAGTTTCACCCTGCTGTTACAATTACAGGAAAACAGACCAGTTATCAGAAGTTTTTACACAAACAATTCGCGATTTGCACAAGAACAAGTAATTCCCATGTTTACCCAGCATTATAATGAATGTACCTACAACAATCAGAGTTTCACCCTGCAGTTACATTACATGAAATCAGATCAGTTATCAGAAGATTTTACAGTAACAATTCGCAATTTTCATAAGAACAAGAAAATCCATGTTTACCCCACATTAAAAACCCACATTATAAAACCGAATAAAATCGCAATTTCAAGAAATAAAATGACATTTAACATCTAAATTTCAAGTACCCATAAAACTTTTTCAAGAAACATGCACATTCAACAGCAAGAACCCATAAAACATTACAGATTTACAACCCACCATGAAGTTTTACGCAAAGAAGTCGGGTTCGAGTCGAAAATCTAATGGGTTTTACTTACTACATACACCGCATCAACTACCCACAAAGCAGGGTGAAAATTTTTCACAATGTATGTAAGCATGACATAATAACCATGATCTTGGTCAAGATTTCAATGGGTTTTACTGCAAGTAACTACCCACAAACCAGGGTAAAAAAACAGTAACAATGTATGTAGTGTTACATAATAAAAAATGCAAAATTGTCAAGAATTTAGGGAATTGAAGTAAAAAATAAATAAACTAGACTTACTTTATGAGAGAAAAGAAGTATTCAGAGAGGAAGTTTGAATGGGGGAAGATGGTAAAAGTGAAAGGCAGGGTATATAGGGGGAAATTGGCATGACTACCATTTTTGGGACAGTCGTACTTAATTGTGGAATTGTTTGATGGGACTAAGAAATTTCCATTTTAGGACACCATAGGCATACAGTTTAATGATTTCTTTTGTTTTTGGTCAGTTGCGGGGTCGCGGGTCTTCCTAAAAAGAAATTGAGAGGTAAGTACCTATTAATGCTCCGGATCGTATTCTGAGAAAATCTGACGGTTCTAAATTTATGTATAAAAGTAAAGGAAAAATGGGGTGAAAAGGGTATTAGGGTAATTGTTATTTAAATAGATTGTGAGAGAAAATTGAGAGGATATTCATATCCTTATTAACACCATCTTTTTACGGACGATTACTGAATTGATTTAATAGAGTATAAAATTCTGCCTTATAAAGTAAAAGTAATATTTCCTCTGTTCCATAATATAAGTAGTATATGTCGTTTTACATTATTCTATGCAGTATTATATATAACATGTGATTTTTATTTCCAAAGCACCAAGAATTAGAAAAGAAAAGATGTGTATTAAGCCATTTTATTGGCGAAAAAAGTTTGTTTTCCTATTTTCAAAGAACATTTATAACACCTCATTAATAATACAACATTTTCCAATACTTTCTTAATTCTTGTGAAATAATCTAAAATTTAAAAAGACTTATATTAGAAAACAAAAGGAGCACTACTTCATTTAATTTAACTAGTTGGTTGCACCGTGCGCGATGCGCACGGTACCCCAAGATAGTTTTAACGATATATTTACGTATTTTGTTAAAACTATTTCCCGAATATATGATATACGCTTTATTTTTTACGTCGACAAGATAGTCTTTGTTTGTAACCCAGCGAAATAGTACGTCTTCTACCAACTCATATATTACGTCTCCCCCCAATTTTCCTCCTACTCCTAACTTCTCCATATCTTCCCATTTCTCCTCTCCACCTTTCTTGTTCGCATCCTTACATTTCCCTCTATCTACTTCCTGTTTTTTTCCCCTTACTCTCTTTCTCGACCTCCATCCCTTTCCCCTTCCTCTTCCATTATACCTTCCATGTCTCCCATCCTCCTCTTCTATATCTTCCATTTCCCTTCTTCCTCCACTTGCTCTCAGATTATTACTTCTCCCATTTTTTTTCTCGTATGACTCCTTCATATATTCCCCTTTTTCCTCTCTACTTTTCGTTTTTTGTTTCCTCTTATCGGCCTTCCATTTCCCTCTTCCTACCTCCTATTCTTTCCCCTTATTCTCATTCTCGATCTACATCCCTTTTCCCATCCCCCTATATCCGTGTTCCTCGCCTTCCTCTTCTCCCCTACTATTTGTCCTACTCATTAGCCCTTACTTCCTCTCTTCTCCCCATTTCTCCCCATTCCCCCAGTTTTCTTCTTTACGCTTTTTTTTTCTCTTTGACATTGTCGCTTCCTAATCCATATCTTTTTTTTCATTTTCTCATTCTCTTTGCCCCCTTTCCTATTTCTTCTCCTCCATTCTATTTTCATGTCTCAATTCTCTTCTTAACCATTTCCTTCCTATTTTCAATCCTCTCTCCTTGCCTCTCCTTATCTCCCTTTATGCTCTTTTACATTCTCCTTCTACTACTTCTCCACCTCCTTTTACCCCTTGGCCCTTCCTGCTTCTTTTCCCCTTATCTCTTTCCATCCCTCTAGTTTGTTTAATGTTGTCGCGTCCTCAGACTCCTCACTCTTCTTATGTATTGTTGTATTTTTATATACAAATTGCTTTGATCAGATCAACCTCTCAAAGCCTGCAGGCTGCACCCCTTCATAAATACACATTCCACATTTCTATTCCTTTTTTCTATCAATTGCTCACTCTTTCTAAGTTCATTGACAAATATATAGGGCATGACTCATGTTGGAAAGAGAGAGTTTTGTCATGAATCCAACGAAGCCCAGTACGTGGATTATACATTCGATGTATTACCACCAGTTTTGTAGTTTTTTAGCATTCTAATAAAATTTTTGAGTTTTGTTTTAGAGTTTCTGAGTTTTACTATAAAGTTTATGAGTTCATTCATTTAGACTCAGTTAAATTTGAGTATTGACGGTAAAAAATTAAAATGTAACTTATAAACCTCTGAAAGCTCAGAAAAAATCTAAGGACGCGTTGCGCACGGTCCCCCAAGATATTTTAATTGTTGACGTTTCATGTGCATCTTAGCGTATGTTGATTTGATTTTGCTTTCTATACATTTTGAGTGGTATCACAATAAAACTCTTGTTGCTACTGTTTTGATGGCTGAATCGATTACAAATAAGATTACAACCATTCGTAAATATTTCATCACTAACTTTGCTCAGAGCGTGAATATCCGACGATAATCGCGTCTTTTGGAGTTCATAGATCATCCCTTCCCCCTCTTTCACTATCCTCTTCCTCTCATTCCATCTCTCTCTCTTTCGCTTTCGTTCACAGCTCCCTAGAAATTGCTTTTCGGCGCTATTTTTAAAAGGCGATGTTTTACACAACTAAAATTCTTTTCCACATTTATATGACGGGCAAATGCTTACGTGAATGATGTAGTGGCGTAACGGGTTAGTTGAACACAAACTTTGCAAATCAGCTTCAAGGCGAGCCATACTAAAATTGTCACATGGTTCACAAGGCCCTGAGGGAGTGCAGGCCCCAATTTCCGGCAATTGCTCTAAAATAGGCTATCATACAGGGCCTTTTAATATGAATATAATGAATTTGTACACATAATTTTACTGCACTACTTGAGAGTCATAATAAGACCATCAATGCAACTCGAGCCAAATATGACTCCAACATTTAGGGATCATGCTGAGTACCCAAACAGTCACTTTCTACCTTATATAACATTTGTCGGGCCATCAAATATTTGATAAAAGACTGCAAAAACCAGCCATGCGTTACAAGAATTTCTCCCTTGTTGCTTCCCTTTCTTTCTTCTCATGCTCATTAAGCATTCCTTCTATGTGCTTAGATGATTCGATTTGCTGGAAAAACAGAACACACGCAGTGAGCACAAGCAACACAACAATATAAATTTAAAAGATAGAATTAAAGGAGACTTAAAGATATAACTAAATCTTCTTAGTTCGTATTAGGTAGCATAACTTATAACGCGGTCGTGTTCGGGTATTTTGTAGTCTTAATCGCCTTTCTAAAATTCCAGAAGCAAATCCAACCAACTCGGTTTCAACTATCACGTATACTAAGCAGAGGACTTCACATACAAACATCGTTTATAAGCTTGAGTTATTAATAGATGTTTTGTGAAAGAATAGACGTTTCATTAACGAATTTTGACAGCCAACCTTAGTATGAATATGACACATAGGCTTAACAACAAAAAGAAATAAACCATATTATGAAACTGATACATGGTCCAGACTCCAGCAAATGAGTAAGAATCATACATGAGAAAATAATACGAGCCTCTCTCTCTCTCTCTCTCTCTCTCTCTCTCTC
>JAYMSF010000173.1:0-19530 GCA_036897335.1 Silene vulgaris | reverse complement strand
TTTTCTTAATTGTTGTGCAAAAAGAAATGGGAGGAAAATAGATAAATGGAGGGAGTATATACTTCATAATATATAATAGTTATAAATTTTTTAAAAATGATGGTGTGAAATAAGCTGGTTTGATAAAACCAAACCTGACATATTTACACTGTAACTCAAAATATATTTGGAGAAATTAATTGTTCATATTGGCATCAGTTGACCATGAAACTCAAATGAGGACAATAAGTTGGGATGGAGCCATTGAGGTAGTACGAATGATGGATGTTGTTTCACATGGTTACCAGATTGCTTTTAACGATTCGCGATTCGTAGGGTACCCAAGCGAATCCGGTAACCCTGTTGTTTCATACTGAGGGATTAAAATTTAAGTTGGTGTTCATTTCTTTTAGAGTATTAATCAGTGAGCACCCCTTGAATAGATGGATAATTCATGATCAGTTGCAGTAGTGATGTGATTTGATTGGCATATGAAAGAAGACGAAGTCCATTGGGTCACAATCTCTCTTCCCCTTCCCTCGCCAAACAAAATGCTGTGTAACTGTGTTGCTTGGAAAAATAATAGGTGGATGCTTCTAATTTTCCTCGCTCTTCCCTTTTTAGCAGCACTATCTTGAAAGTGTTACTCCTAAAAGCAGCCTCTCTGTGTGTTAAACAGAGAGGAAATTTTGCGTACATACAAGTAATACAACCCTTTTCCCGCCATTTGGCGAAGCCCTTGAGGCATTAGAGTTATGTTGTTGTATTGAAATTCTACTTTAAGCTTGTAACAACTCTCTATCTACTGGTTTTAAGTCAATAGCTACCTTTTTTGTTTTGAATGTAAATCTCAGGGAATTCTCCAATCACAAGGAAAGATCCTTAAGAAAATGAGATTCATGCCGTCATCATTGTCCTCAAACTCTCATCGTTTACTGACTGCTCTTGTGGACTCGAGGCATAAAAAGGTCTATAAGGTTAAAAACTGTATAACTGATGTTGATCCGGAGAAGGAAAAAGAAAAGAAAGAAAGAGTAAGCACTATCTTTGGACAATGTTGTTTTGCCCTAGCACACATACTTGTCTTGGTTTAATATATGCTCTTGCAGGCTGAAAGCCAAACAATCAGAGCCAATTCCACACTTGCTCGAAAGCGTGAAAAGGTGAATCGGAGGTACACAAGGCCATCGGATAGAGGACGCCAACTCTCTCCTGGGTTCTTAGAGGATGCACTTGAGGAGGTTCCCTTCCAATTCTCTCTCTTTTCGTATTAACAACACAAGAGTCTTAGTTTCGAATGTTTTGAGGTTGATTAATATTAATGGTCATATGAAACTTTAAGCATCACTCTGAGTTGGTAAAAAAAAAAAGGAAGGATAGGCACAAATGTTCTTCTCTCGGGACATATTTTTAGCCCGGGACATATTTTTAGCCCGGGACATATTTTTATCTTGCCGCCAATGTTCTTCTCTCGATAAATTTCTTAGTCAAACGAGGATTTGTTTCAACTCTGCTAAGCAGCTGCCCTCTCTGATCGCATGTAATCACAAATTGAATGTTTAAGCTGCACATTACTTCTATTGTTGTCAATAATTTGCAAAGAACACCATTATAAAAAAATTTTATAGGAGGATGAAGGGAACTATTATGATTCACGTCGTTCTGGTTCACGACGCCATTTTGAGGACGAGTTGGAGGCGGAAGCTCGAGCTGAGAAGCGCATTATTAGTGCGAAGAAGGTAAAATGGCTATGAATATGGTCATCAATTTTTATGGCATAATGAACATTTTACTAAAAATATATTTTCTTCTTCAAGGGCCAACTCAAAGATATTCCTCGCAAGTCATCAACTGGTCTTAAAACTTCTCGGCGCCCTGTGGATTTCTCAGACAGTGACAAAGAGGGATCATACTATGAAACTGACGGAGAAGAAGAGGAGGTCCCTGGACGACCCTATGAGGATTCAGAGCCAGAATGGCAGGATTCTGAGGACGATGTCGAGCCTGAGGAACAGGCACCACTAGGTGGTGCTTCAGATGAGGAGGCTGAGGTATGTAGAAACATTGCTTTACCCTTGGTTCTTATGTTTTCCAATGGGATAGTATAGTGGGAATAATAAATGAGAATTGGGTAAGACTGCATTCAGTGTAGGAAGTAGCCTCTGAATGAGAAGAATCAACATAGCGACCAAACATCTGGACGGCCATTTACCCTTTCCATTGAAAAAAACTAATTGGATGATGAAATATCTGTATGCATGCTACCAAACGTTTTTTAATGCCTATAATTGTCTAATACAAAATGGGATTTGATTGTAACTCTATCAATATTGGTCTACATAAGGAGGTTTTTTTTTTTTTTTTTAAATTATTTACTGTGAATAACACAAGAGTAAGTGCGTGCATCCAAGTATCAAACCCCCGTTAGCCCGCGATTTGCGAAAGTTGAAGGCTCTGTTGTTGATGTTGATTTACTGTCAATAACATGATAGGTCCCTGGGTGATCTATTTTTCTTCATTAGAACAGTAATTAAACCATTGTGATACGGAGTAGTATTCTTAATGACGTGCTGGCATGTGAGTATGTGACACATACTTCGCAATCCTGAATATGATACTCCTCCAAATATCCCCTCTACTGTTGCAATTATGTTCTCATGGGTGTCCAGAAATCATTTTTAGTTTCATTATTTACTCGAATGCTCTCTCAGGAGCCAAAGCAGACAGTTAAGGAGGCTGGAAGCAGTCTTAAGCGCAAGGAGTACGAGTCAGATGAGGAGTCTCCTCGTAAGAAGCCTACCACCCATCGTCGTATGGCAGTTGTGTATGATAGTGATGAGGAATGAAGGGTCTTTGGAGTAATTTAAGAGACGCCACTCTCAGGTTTGTGCAATATAGGGCTTTTTGTACGGATATATTTGCGGCTTGTGAAATCTGAGATTTTCATAAAACCAGGAAGTATCGTGTAGAACTATTTCACACTAAATTCATGTAAAATTATCCTGTAGAGACACATTATCCCTCACATAATCCATGCTAACTCCCTCCCGTTCAACATATTCTTTACGTTTCATTAAAATATTCCTCACAAAAGAATAAAAACGTATAGAATGTGTTGAATGAGAGGGAGTAGTTATCAAGAGTTTTGTAAAAATGGTACCCGAGTATATAATGTTACACAAGATATTGGTAAATAACACATGATTCTACAATTCTTAGTGTAAGACTGCCTTAGTGTTTATGTCCTCAATTTAATGACAGCTTCATACACTTCAAAAAGTTTTACTCATTTAGTCGATGGGCTCCCATTCTCCAGTTTTTTTCATCCCTTTTTCAGTACAAGATTTGTTTTTCCTTGGTGATTTTGCCGTTGACATTCCTTTTATCCTTTGATGTCATTTTCACAAGGCGTATTTGTGTGCCTTTACGTCCATAGCTCGTCCTATGATGGTTGCTTTTGTGTTTTAAGAATGCACTTTCCGCCTATCTTATACTATGGCTGGCTTGAGCATTGAGGTTTTTCAGTCTACAGAAGGCATTCGTAACGACTAAGTGACTAACGCAGGCAGGAGATTGGCTCAAAGCAGGCCACCAGGCCATGGAGGACGGAGGCGATTAGAGAGTAGTACACTTAAATGTGATTCTAATTTTGTTTATATTCGTTTTTTGGCTCGTACTAATATCTTTAATCGTCAAGGAAAATAGCAAGTTTTGTTTTATTACAGTTCTATTAATCAAGTTACCACTTGTTAATTTTTTGTTAATGATATCTCGCAATTTGCTGGGGGGCATTGAGCCATTGGGGTAGTAGTTGTATATGGAGTATTTTCTTTTGTCGACAAACTTAATTTGCCAGTAGTGGTAGTGTGTCGTGATAATGAAATGCACCACAATACACTAATACTTACCATCGTGGACAATTCAAGAGTATGTATCCATTTCCACACATTATTTATTGCCATTTTTCATTGAAATTCAACCGCAAAATGATTTATGTTACGGCATTTTTTTTATTTTTGGTTTCTAATATAAAAGTTCTGAGAAAACTCGGTCAAGTATTGATAACCAAGTAACCAACCAAGGTTTGAACAGTATTTCAAATATCGTTTAAAATGAATATTGCCATCTTTATTTTAAACAAACACCCACTGAATTGAGGTCTTGGCGGATCTTCGATCCAAATATCTCGTTGCCTCGTAGTCTCGACAGACTTTTTTAGTCAAATATCCCCATGAAATCAAACTTAACCCTCCACTCCTCCAGTCTCAGGAGTCACAAGTTCGATACCTAACACAATAATCATTCATTATTTTAATTCATTTCCGCACTTATATCAGCTAACCAAATTTCTAAATCCTCAATGGAAAACAAATGAAGTCAAAATCAAGTGAATTATAATAATCCGTACTAGGATATTAATGATAGATTCGTATTAGTCATATAACGTGTTCCATGACGTTTTACGAATGACATATTTGATTTCTCCACTACTCCTTTTGTCTTCTTCACCTCACGCATTAAAGCTCTACTTGGTACTTGGCCACCAAGTTTTCACTTCATTTTCTAAAAAAAGACAACGACTCGATTTTCTATCTTAAATGTTAATTAATTTAATTGATAAATTTATAAAAATGACGTTTTATGACATGAGTTCAATTCCCGTCCGCATTATTTGTGAGTGGGGTCTCCAATGAGGATCATCTGTGATCTGTCCCATTTTTGTGTCTCATCCTGTATCCCACTTTATACACATTCTGACACATCACTTATTTCTAACTGGACATAGGATATGTATAGAGCGAGACACAGAATGAGACATCAAATTGGACAAGGATCCTAATCGAACTCCCTTTACCAAAAAAAAACCAATGTTGATAATTAAATCATATTTCAAAATAATATCTGAACCATTCATAAAACAAAAAAAAATAGAGAATTTTCATTAATGTAAACCATCTTTTTTATAAGATCACTAAAAATAATTATGGAGTATTTCATTCGAAAAGAGTAACTTGAATTTTAAATGTATAAGTAATTTTATTTTCAAGCAACATACTGAGTATTTTAACAGTTTCATATAAAAAGATGAACTGCCTGTAAGGCCATGTTAGATTAGGACAATTCTCTTTACTGCTGCAAAAAAAAAAAAAAAAAAAAAATATAAAAAGATGAACTTATTTTACAATCGCTCCCATTCTAATTGCACAAAAGACGAACTTATTTCTAACTTAAAAGAACGTCTTAAGGAAGACCGAATCTTCTAATTGGTAATTTGGTACTGGACTAGAGGTCCATACCTATTAAGAAGCAGCAACAGATTCCACAAGAGTGAGTGAGACTACTACACCCAGTCACCATCCACCACTACTCTCCATATTTCACCCTCTACTTTTTCTAACTGTGTGTGGTAGGAAGAATGTAGGATTAATAACTCTTGAAAAAGCTGCAAAATCCTTTATTTTATGGACCCAACTTTCCCATAAATAAATACCCAACTCTTCTTTTGCATATTCTACAGACCCTTTGCAATTTGTGTATTTTCCTGGATTCTTGGAAAACCCAAATAAATAAAAATGAATTTTGGTGGTGGTGGTCATGGTCATGGTGGTGGTACAAGAACTCCTCTTTTGAATAGAAATGTAAGATTCCCTTCTTGGGTTTTATCCCATTATCTTGTTTTTCACCCATTATTTGCTAGTATATCCGACTTCCTCTTATCTGGCAATTTGCGGAGCCATTGAGACACCGGAATAATGTTGTTGTTATTGTTGTAGAGAACGTGGTCATTGTAGGACCAAATTAATCATATTTTAACTATTACTTCAAATTTCCGCCCCCCTCTGATCATCATTTATGTCCATAAATTTAAATTCTGATTCCGCCACTGCAGTAGTCGCTTGCTTGAAGGTTTAGATGTACCCTTCCTTGATGGAGTGGGTTGTTACGGTGACTGTTGGAAGCTGGAACGGATATCCGGAGTATAATATATATAATTACATGTTATATGTGTGATTATACTGCCAATGAATTTGAAACTTTGAATGGGTTGCTTACAAAAGTGTTCTTAGTTTTGTAGGATTGTTGGTTTTTGTATAGTTTGTTCGATTATTTGTAGTTTCATCCAGTTTAGATGGAGACAAAGATATTGTGTTCTTTTCTGTAGAATACAATGGATTAAATCTGAATGACCGCTTCCCTTTTCGAGAAATGATTGATAGTTCTGTTATCTGTTAAGGGTCATTTGGACAAACCCTATGTAATGTCGCAAGGGAAATGATGCTTGCATTCGACCCTTTATAGGCATTGAGTAATGATGATTATGAAAATCAAGCATTTGGGTTGATTAATCTAGCAATTTACGCCTGAATTCCCTTTGTTGTCCAGTGAAATAGCAAGTTTGAAAATCATTGTCATGGTCGAAACTGCTACTATGTTGCTATTTTAGGATATAAATCTTCCCCAAAAGGGTCGAATGCACCCAAGGTAATTGATACCTTGACCTTGTTTTATGCTATGTTGACTTGTAAACGCCAAGTAGTAGGCGTTTTGGATAGGACAGTTGGAATACTCAGTTCGAGTTACGGTTGGTTTGAAACCTTTAAGGAACAACTTACATTTTGTAATTAATAAACTTCATGGTGGTCGTCTAGGCTCATCTGGACTCATCTGCTGGATGGGGACTACATTTAGTATCTAACTATCTGCTTCTTGTAGGGTGGCAGAAAGAGAGATGAAGCTGAAGGTTTAACAGACTTGGAGAATGGGGAGCTGCCGGTAAGGGATAGCCAAAACCTTTTTATATTACTACTAATCCCTATATTCGTCTAAATTTACCACATTTTTCGTATGGTGATATCAATTCTCTAGTTTTCTATTTGGGTAGGCCCTTAGCTCCTCTCACATTTTTTTCATCTCTTTAAACATTGGTCTAAAAGAAATGAAATGAATTTAAGTGAATGGAGGGAGTAGTTTTTGTTTATGTTGCTTAAGGAGCTTCTGACATTCCGTTTGTTGCTTAGGCTGCGAATGTGGGATTCTCTAGAGTTATTGCTCTTGTAAGTGTGCTATTCTTATTTTTTTTTTTTACTTCTGTACTGTGTTTCTTAAAAGCTCTCGTTTTTCATACAAGTAGCCATTCTCAATATCTAATTTTGCAGGCGAAACCTGATGCACCTAAACTGGTTATTGCTACAATTGCACTCTTGGTTGCAGCTGTTTCCAGTATATTAATTGTACGTCTATGTTACTTACATTTCCACAAATTAAGTAATGTTTGAAGAAATAATGGTTCTCTCTAACATTAAGTGTTGACTTTTTTCTGCTTGTAGCCTAAATTTGGTGGAAAAATAATTGACATTGTGTCGGGAGATATTAGCACGCCACAGCAGAAAGCCAATGCTGTTAAAGCTGTCGAGAACACCATAGTAGAAATTGTTCTGATTGTTCTCGTGGGGTAAGTCTACTGGGTAACAATTAAGCTACATGGCTTTCGTCTGAAGTTCATTTTGAAACATGTAATATTTCTCCATCCATCATATTGCCTGTTTGGTTTTGGTGATCGAATAATGTCCACTTTGACCAATATTTTCTCACAGTTTACAATGGTTACAACTTCTTGGAAAAGATATATGAACGCAGTTGCTTAGATAAGTCACTACAACAAAGTTACGGAGTTACATTTATATTTACATATATTTGGAGAAATTAATGGCAAAAGTGGACATCTGTTGAGCACCAACCCAAATGAGGACATAAATTCAGATGGATAGTTTAAGTTATGTCTGCTTGTTCAAAGCTAGCACGGCATTATTATTGTTGTGGGGATTTCACATGTCTTCTCGTTTATTTTCTGCCCCAGTTCATTGTGCACGGCGCTGCGTGCATGGTTGTTTACTTCTGCAAGTGAAAGGGTTGTTGCAAGATTGAGAAAGAATTTGTTTTCCCACATAGTTAATCAGGTGAAACAGATCATCCCCTCAATTTGTAAATGTAAATGTTTCTTTTCATCTTATACCATGCCATTTTGAATGAAAATGATTTTTGTGCTCTTTCGTAAACTGACTTTCAGGAAATAGCATTTTTTGATGTTACAAGAACTGGAGAACTTCTGAGCAGGTTGTCTGAAGATACACAAATCATAAAGAATGCTGCCACTACCAATCTTTCTGAAGCAATGAGAAACCTTGCAACTGCTGTTATTGGTCTTGCTTTCATGTTTGCAACATCGTGGAAATTAACATGTAAGATCAATCTTTCTGTTATTGAGCATTCAATGTTTTTATATAATGTTATGATTATATCAATCAGTTTCTCATCTATTCATTATCAGTGTTGGCTTTGGTGGTTGTGCCTCCAATTTCTGTTGCTGTACGGAAATTCGGTCGCTTTCTCCGTGAACTTTCACACAAGACTCAAGCTGCAGCTGCAGCAGCTTCTTCAATTGCAGAGGTTTGTTGATCCATTTGCATTAAAAGTAACTGTCTTCACCACATTCTTATTTGTCCTGGTTTGGCGGTCAAATACTCAAATCTTTTTGACTTTGACCACTGAGTTCTCCAAACATAATAGACCACAAAATAGATGTAAATATTTCTAGTTTAAGTCATAAAAACGACTATTATCACGTTATTGGTCTAAATTGCCAGTAGGTAATTAAACATTGGTCAATTTTGTATTTGTATGGCCAGTTGGCCACCATAGTCAAATGAGGACACGATAAATAGGGGTGGAGGAAGTTGTTTTTGTATGGCTGCTATAGTCAACTGAAGACTGATAAAAGAGATGGAGGGAGGAATACATACCGGAGGTCCATTGGAGCATAACTTAAAAGATAAGATGTACTGGTAGCATTTAGTTTAGTTATAGCTCTTCTGAGCTGGTGTCATCTTTCTTCCGTACCTCAAGAGCTGTAGAAGTATTTTCATATCTTAATGAAAAGTCATTTCATTATGCATTTCTACAGGAGTCTTTTGGCGCTATCCGTACAGTAAGGTCCTTTGCCCAAGAAGACTTTGAGATTCAACGGTACTCTGAGAAAGTGGATGAGACATTAAACTTAGGACTCACTCAAGCTGTGCGTTTCTACTGTGATTTAGTCTTCTCCAAAATTTTATTCAAATCTTAATTTATCGTCTTTAGCTTATTTTAACACCAGTAATTGGCTGTTACAGAAAGTGGCAGGAGCGTTCTTTGGTGGACTAAATGCAGCATCCACCTTATCAGTTATAGTTGTAGTTATATATGGTGCTATTCTGACTATCAATGGCAGCAGTGGCATGTCTCCCGGTGCCTTAACCTCCTTCATTCTCTACAGCCTGACAGGTAAACATTCAACTGTTTGCTGCCCATTCTGGTCTGCAATTTATAAGATTTAGATAATAAGCCCCGCTGTCATAATTAAACATCCTTGTTTCCATCTTGAGATGTCCAAGATTCTGCAACTTTTAAGATTTAATAGTACTCGTTCTGTCCATGAATAGACATCTCTGTTTCACTTTTTTCACGCTATTTGGTGCTCTTGATGGTTTGTGACTCCACGACTTTCATCAACTTGCACTTTAGTCAGTATTTTGTAATGTTTCTAATTTTTTGTACAAAACAAACTAGGAAGTTTATTCATGAACAGACGAAGTATGTGAACTAAAGTAGATACCCTATTTACTTGGCAATCGTAGAATTTAAATGTGGAAGTCTGAGTGTACTTGACAATTAGATAAATTTCAGTTTCTATGATCCATTTTATGAACAAGGTGCTATTATTTATTTTGCAGTGGGGCAATCAATATCTGGATTAACCGGCTTATACACAGTGGCAATGAAAGCAGCAGGAGCTAGCAGGCGTGTCTTCCAGCTCTTGGACCGCACATCATCCATGCCGAAACCAGGATCTAAGTGTCCCTTAGGGTGCGTTGTTGATATTCTTAATCTCATCTTCTTTGTCCCGTTATTATGAAAGAAATCCAGTTTGGTTACTATTCTTTGCTTCACTAACAACTGAAATCATGCCCATTCTCTGTAAAAGTAGTTTACATTTTGAAATGTTTGAAAGAGAAATGAGATGTGTTGGTACGAGATTTCTCTTTGGTGGTTTTTATGATATTCAGTTCACATGTCGTTTCCCTAGTTCCAGTGGTTCTTTCAGGATAAACTTTTACTTCTAATTGAAGAGGTGGTCTGAACAATCCCCATTTCTCCTTGATAGCTTAGGCAAACATTTGGCAGTATATGAGGCATCTGCTGATGCTATCCTCCCTTGATCAACAACATAGCATTAGTCCTAAAATGATTTCGGAATCGTCAAACAAAGCCTCAAGTAAACATTTTCCTTTTGTTCTTTGTTCAGTGATCAGGATGCAGAGGTGTCATTGGATGATGTCTGGTTCTCATATCCTTCACGGCCAAAAGATATGGTACTCAAGGTAAAAACTACCCGCCTCTAATCACGATAACTGTCCCGTGTTCTTTCTAAATGTGGTACTTAACAATGTCCTTCAAATTCTAGGGAATAACATTGAAATTGCAGCCTGGTTCCAAAGTCGCTCTTGTTGGCCCAAGTGGTGGCGGAAAAGTACTATCTCGTCTCTTTGCTCGGTCTTTTAACGTTTGGGTTTATATTGCAAATAAGAATGTTTCCCAAAGAAGGATAGTGTCCCTCCAATGGTAAGATCTAGAATTGAACTTAAATTTTCTTTTCTTGATGATGCAGACTACAATTGCAAACTTGATTGAGAGATTTTATGATCCTTCCAAGGGTAAGGTCTTACTAAGTGGGGTCCCTCTTGAAGAAATATCACACAAACACCTGCATAGCAAGGTAATTGCTCAATAGATCACTTCAACTTTTTAATACTTCCTGGTTTTACAATGTTGATCCCTTTGAGATCCCAAAGCTTTGATCGTGAAGGCATAATATGTAACAAATTATAATTCTTTGATATGATATTAACTTATGTATCATTTGTCACAAAAAATCTTTCAAAAAATTATACGGACTACTCATTATAGTATATATGGTTTAAGTCTTGTCTTAGAGACTGCATAAATTCAAATGGAAAGAACATTGTGAAACGGAGAAATTACTACTTGGTATCTAGTAGTTCTCATTTGATTCTACTACAATGTCTGAGGGAGAGTTTCTGAGTCATATTTCTAACTGCAGATTAGCATCGTAAGCCAGGAGCCTACTCTCTTCAATTGCTCCATAGAAGAGAACATTGCCTATGGACTGGACGGCAAAGCCAGCATTGATGATATAGAGAATGCAGCTGTACGATACTCACCTTTTTTTTTTTTTTTTTAAGTCTGTGATACAATGCATTTTCATATGATATTCTGACCTTGCATGTTCGATTGTTGATTTACACAGAAAATGGCAAATGCCCATGAATTTATATCCAAGTTTCCTGACAAATATCAGACCCATGTTGGGGAACGTGGGATTAGGCTTTCAGGCGGTCAGAAACAGCGAATAGCTATTGCCAGGGCTTTGATGATGAATCCTAAAGTACTATTGCTGGATGAAGCCACTAGTGCCCTTGACGCTGAAAGCGAATATCTAGTACAGGTTAGAAACTAACAAGATTACATTTCTTCAGATACTGGTCTTGCTGTATTTCCTCAACATGATCTATATCGATGTTCCTTTTCGATGTATGATGGATTCAGAGAGTCCCATTCTCTGGCTTCAGAATATGGTGAAGTAAACCAAAGCAGCACTACATGGGACCTGGCAAAATTAGCCCAGTCTAAATGGCCTGTTTTGTCCCGAGCAGAACAGCCATATTAATATAACCTGAAACCCTGATTGATAAGATTCGATTCGACCACGGAGTTTACTGCCACCGAGTTGACCTACACACACTTGATGTTATCTGATAACAATGCACCTGAAACATACTTGAATAGTTGAATGACCTGACCCAATTGCACCATATACAATCCAAACTGACCAAACCTGTACCCGCCATAAATTTCTCGGTTACCGGTCTATACTGAGGGTTGCAATCCTTTATCCTTGATGCAATTTTCATCATGAGTCATGAGAATATAACCTTTCTGTGTGCCCTTACTCAGTTACTCGTCATTGGCAAAGCTTTTGTGGCATTGTTTGTCGATGTAAGTATGCTTTATAGACAAGCTCTAAGTTTATATCAAATGCTAAAAAAAAAGTTACCTCAAATGTGTATATAGGATGCCATGGACCGCCTGATGGAGGGAAGAACAGTCTTAGTGATTGCTCACAGGCTTTCAACAGTTAAAAGTGCAAATGTGGTAGCAGTTATATCAGATGGTCAGGTGGTGGAAAGTGGCAGCCACGATGAGCTTTTGGACAAGGACGGTATCTACACCGCCTTGGTAAGGAGGCAGTTGCAAGGACCGAAAGCTGACAGTTGAGATTGGATTAACTAATTTTACGACACACTCAAGAATGGTCTATACTCTATTGTAATCTGTTCGAGGACATCATCTCATTGTCTTCACTAATCTGTATTTGTTAGCATTTCGACACTATATTCTCTACACAATTCAATTAGTGAAGCATGTCAAAGGGAATGTGCCGCATTCCTGCAATGGCTGACACTTATTTATGATTATAGATCAATTTCTCTCTTTCTTGAAGAAGTGGTTAGTTGTCCGATGTATGACTTGTGTGGGAGCGATCAAAGTATAGACGAGTTTACTCAGTGATTTGTCGCCAGCACCCCGATGGAGTCTCTTTTCTTTTGATGGGATATCTCGGTCACCAAAAATAAAATTTACATAGTTTTTGTCCAATCATACTCGTGTTTTCATCGTAATTTAGTAACGGTCTCTAGCTTACATATTCATTTTCAACACAAAACTGCTTAATTGTTACTCACATAAATATTTTATAAAACGATTTAAGTAATTTCTGCAAAAAATTATTTATATCAAGTATACTCTGTATAATGAATATTCTCACAATATTCTATCGGGAAAAAAAAATCATAAATTTAGAGTGGTTTCTATATGTTGTATTTTATCCTTCATATCTAAGGTTATCAAAGTAGAAAAAAAAATTCCGAAGCAACCAGCAAAATGATTCTAAACTTAAGCCAATAAAAAACGAAAAATTTAGTTGCACAAATTCTTAAGAGACGGTATCTCGTTAATGTTAGTAGGAAACCTCTCTCAGTAATTATCATTTTTATTTTACTCTTATCTGTTTTTAGTGTATTTATCTGTTGCCTCTCATTAATGTAACGAGAGACGGACGATCTATCAGCAGACTTCCGAGTTAATTATTATCTTCTTTTTTAATAACTTATAAATATTTCTACTTGTACATTTTACGGGTTTATCTGTCTGTACCCATCTTAGAAAAACCGGTTATCTAATTATACAATGGGCCAAAGTCCCAAGTTGAAAGCTTAAGCGAAACTGCGAAGAACGTGAACAAGGAGAAACCCTAATCCCCAAAACACCACCGGAATCGCACGCCGGCGGCCGTCAACCGTCGACGATCATCAGGTTAGCGTATATTCATAGGTAGCTGTACCGATCATTAGGTAATTTATCGTTTTTATCTGCTCCGCTAAGGTAAATCTGTGAACGGAAAAAAAATCCAAACTTAGGTCAACCATGAATGATTCTAGCTTGGATAATGTGAATGTTACTGTTCCCGTAACCGATGTCGTAATGGAATTACCAGTTGTTACCGCCATGGGTGAATTAGAGAAGGATGTTTCGGCTTCGGCGGCTGGAGTGAATGTTGTTGTATCGGGGAATAAAAGGAAAAAAATGAAGCGTAATTCCGCTAAATGCGGTGTGAATTCCATAGTACAGGATAATGTGAGTGTTAGTATTCCCGGAACCGGCTTTCTAGAGGAAGTACCGTCAAATTTGACAACATCGGTATTAGAGAACGAAGTTTTGGGTGGAGTGAACAATGTAGTGTCTAAGAGGAGTAAAAGAAAACGGAAGAAGGAAGCTTTGGCTGAAGTGAACAGTGCTATGGGTGTATTAGAGAAGGAAGCTGAGGCTTCGGGTGGATTGAACAGTACCATGGGTGTATTAGAGAAGGAAGTTTCTGCTGGGGTGATTAGCACCATGGGTGTTGGTGTACTAGAGAAGGAAGTTTCGGTTTCGGATGGAGTGAACAATGTGGTGTCGAAGAAGAGTAAAAGAAAATGGAAGAAGAAAGCTTTGGCTGAAGTGAACAGTGCTATGGGTGTATTAGAGAAGGAAGTTGAGGCTTCGGGTGGAGTGAACAGTAGTACCATGGGTGTGTTAGAGAAGGAAGTTTCCGCTGGGGTGGTTAGCACCATGGCTGTTGGTGTACTAGAGAAGGAAGTTTCGGTTTCAGGTGGAGTGAACAATGTAGTGTCGAAGAAGAGTAAAAGAAAATGGAAGAAGAAAGCTTTGGCTGAAGTGAACAGTGCTATGGGTGTATTGGAGAAGGAAGCTGAGGCTTCGGATGGAGTGAACAGCACCATTGGTGTATTAGAGAAGGAGGTTTCCGCTGGGGCGATTAGCACCATGGGTGTTGGTGTATTAGAGAAGGAAGTTTCGGTTTCGGGTGGAGTGAACAATGTAATGTCGAAGAAGAGTAAAAGAAAACTCAAGGAGAAAGCTTTGGCTGAAGTGAACAGCACTATGGGTGTATTAGAGAAGGAAGTTTCGGCTTCGGATGGAGTGAACAGCACCATTGGTGTATTAGAGAAGGAGGTTTCGACTGGAATGAACAACACCATTGGTGTATTACAGAAGGACGTTTCAGCTGGAGTGAGCGATGTAGTGTCCAAGAGGAAAAAAAGGAAAGTTAAGCGTTTGGATAATGCGAGTGTTGGGATTCCTAAAACCGATGATGTAGAGGAAGTACCAGTTCAGTTAAAGTTAACAACATCTCCTGAAAAGTTAAATATTGCTCCCGTTGGTACCACAATGGGTGTATTAGAGAAGGAAGTTTCGGGTGGAGTGGAGGTTGAAGAGTCCAAGAAGAAAAAAAGAAAACCCAAGCGTAGCTCTATAGAAATGACTTGTTTGGATAATGTGAGTGTTGGTATTCCCAAAACCGGTGGTATAGAGGAAGTGCCAGTTGAGTCAAATTTAAGAAGTTCCCCTGAAAATTTCCATATTTCTTCAGTTGATACCATGAATGGTGTATTAGAGAAGGAAGTTTTGGGTGGAGTGGACGTTGTAGAGTCCAAGAAGAAAAAAAGAAAACCCAAGCATAGCACTGTGGAGATGACTTGTTTGGATAATGCGACTGTTGGGATTCCCAAAACCGATGCTCTGGAGGAATTACAAGTTCAGTTAAATTTAACAAGTTCCTGTGAGAAGTTCCATATTTCTCCAATTGATACCACCATGGGTGTATTGGACAAGGAAGTTCCAGCTTCGGCTGAACTGAATGATGTAGTGTCCAAGAAGAGAAAAAGAAAACCCAAGCGTTTGGATAATGCGAGTGTTGGTACTCCCAAAACCGATGTTTTAGAGGAAGTACCAGTTGAGTCAAATTTAACATGTTCCCCTGAAAAGTTACATATCTCTCCCGTTGATACCACAATGGTTGTATTAGAGAAGGAAGTTTCGGGTGGAGTGAACAACTTAGTGTCTAAGAAGAGAAAAAGAAAATCCAAGCGAAAGGACATGAATGATTGTAGCTCTATAGAGAGGACTTGTTTGGATAATGTGAGTGTTAAGCCGGTCTCAGGTGCCGATAATATAACTTTAAGTGATATCAACAATGATGTTATGGCAAATGACCATCCGGTGGCTATTTCTGTAAGCGTTGACTCAAATGGGAAACCTGAAGGAGCAAAGGATGTACGGGTAATCCCTCCTGAGACGAGCAAGAGAAAACACTGCTCTTGGTCTAGCTCCGAGATGATTAATCCTTCATTGCAATTATCACAACCATTAGATACCACTACTACTCTGAAATCTAGAAGAAAGCTGTTGATCCTGGATGTCAATGGCTTGCTTGCTGACATTGTTTCGCAATGTCCTAGACGCTTTAAGCCAGACTTCGCTTTAGCAAAGAAAATAGGTGATTAAATTAACTTCGTATCCTCTCAACTCTTCATTTGCATTTCATATCTCGTAATCTGATCTCTTCACTTTTTTTTTGTTTTTGTTTTTGATTCAGTCTTCAAGAGGCCTTTCTGTGATGATTTTCTGAAGTTCTGCTTTGAGAAATTTGATGTCGGCATATGGTCATCAAGAACCAAGTATGATGTTTCTTTTTCTTAATTTAATTCGTTCATTGCTTGAGGCATTGGGGTGATGTTGTTTGTTTAATTCGTTCATTGCTTTGCGTGAGGCTGTGCTAGGCTAAGAAGTTTCTGTTCCCGAATCTCACTTGCTTTAAGAAGGTCTTGTATTTGATATGCTACGGTAATCAATACTATTGTTGGTGTCTGATATTCTCATTTGTCTTCTGAATTCTGATGTTATTGGAGGTGGTTTAATTCTCATATTATATTACATAAAAGTATGAAACACTATGACACATACTTGAGAAGGTTACATGTTTGACATTGGTATGTCGCAAACGTTTAAAGGAATGTATTTCCGTTTCTTGGTTAGCTATATGTGCATCTTTATGTACCTTTTTTATGCAAGGTAAAATTCACTTAAAGTTAAAACACCGAGGGGTGTGACTTCGGTTTATGATATAACCTTTGGAGGATTGATAATGATGAGGTCTTAGTCATTATTATAGGGGAGATTAACAACATCTACACCTGGGTGGCGATAGTAATTGTCCGATGACTATGCTGTCATGTTCCAAGTAATTTGAAGGATTTAACCTTGTGTTCGTGTCTGTGTTCTTTCCAGGGCGAATTTGACAAGGGCGGTTGAGTTACTAATAAAGAATATGAAGGACAAGTTACTTTTCTGTTGGGTGAGGCATTTTAATTCTCATTTGAATATCTTGCATGCATCTTCCCATGCAACGATCTTGTCGTTCAAAAGAACTAGATAATAATGCTCAGAACCCAGGAAAAAATGTCAACTTTTGACGTTTAAAATGAGGACCTTTTTTTTTTTTTTTTTTTTTTTTTTTTTTTTTTTTTTTTTTTTGCGTAATCACTGTCTGATGGTCTTTCTAGGCAGTGAGAAATTGGTAGACCTGTTTGAACTCGGAAGCAAATTATGAAGTTAATTGTTCTTCATGGAGAGAGATCGAATAGAGATCTGCAGGCTGCAGTATTAGTCTGGACACCTTGTGATAGCAACGTGTTGTACATCATTATGCCAAATCTGCAAACTGCAGGCTTATAACTTCAGGGAGTTGGTAGCCATTTCAGACTGAGTTCAAGGGTAGCTCTTGAGATGTGTTAGACTTTGCATATGATTGGTAGCAAAGTTCTGGCACATGATACTAAAATGCAGTTTTCAGCACGACGACTGCCAATTTTCGTGGTGTCGCTGTAGTAACGCCTTATCCCACATCCATGTAGTCATATTTTGAAGAACATTTACCAACACGTGTTATTACTTCATTCCTTGAAATCTGATCTTTGAATTAGAATTTCATCTTCACTCTAGGATTTATCTCGCACTTGTGACCTCTTCCGTGACAAATACATGCACTGTTTGTCAATCCACTCATGACTCAGGAGTCATGACCAATCATTTATTCCCAAAAAGTAACAGTATTATTTAAGTGGCAGAAATATTAGTCAAGTATATCAACCATATTTTGAAGTAGTGGTTCTCATAACCAAAATGTTACCCTTTTTCTAGGGCTTTATATAAATGGCAATGACTCATGTGAGCCTAGAATTTCGTTACATAATGTAAAGGGGACATTTTCATATCATGGTACTAATGCGACTTATGCTTGAGGTTACTCTGATGTTGTAGTTTCTAGCTCTTTGTGAGATACTATTGCCATTTTTTTAAGTTTACATTTGTTTTCAGCTAATCGTGATTCCTTCTAAATTTGGACCTACTAACTTAGGAGAGAACTTTGTGCAGGATCAATCCCATTGTACTAATACAGGTCTCAAAACTCTTGAAGACAAGCACAAACCTTTGGTCCTTAAGGAACTGAAAATGCTATGGGAAAATAAGGCAAACCGTCTTCCATCGATGGGCTTCTACGATGAATCAAATACGATATTGTTGGATGATTCACCATACAAGGCCTTGTGCAACCCAGTAAGTTGTGCTTTTGATGAATCTAGACAGTAATCAAATTTTTAGCATAGCGTTTCCTTGGAATTAGTATCTTGTCTTTCATCTATTATAACCATATAATTTGGTTGGTTCCCTTCTTTGTATGTCCTTCATCCAGCCTTACACAGCTCTACATCCGAGACCGTACTCATTTGCAGATGTTACAGATAGATCGTTAGGTGAGATACTCTCGACTATGTTGTATCCCTCCCACCCCCCACCCCCACAAAAAAAAGTTGTTCCCACTTCGTATATAACTTCCTTTATTTTATTTATGTTGAGGTAAAAAACCGAACTTGTTCTTAATGCTTTGTTCGTCCCCATCATTTGTTTACCTTTGATAGTTTGATTAAAATACCTCTCACTAGGAATAATGAAAGTAAACAAATAATGGGTAGTCTGGGACGAAGGGAGTAGTAAGACTACTGCCAAATAAACTATATTTGATTGATTTATTTGTGTCACCAGCTTTTTTCTCAGTCTCTTCGCTGCTGTTCCTTTTCCCAAGTATCCCAAAAATTTGAAATTCCACTCATAAAAAAGTAGACACGGGCTGCATAGGGAGGGAAGGAGTAGCTTTTTGTTGTTCTCTTGCTTTCTTGCTTGAGGTTGTATTGAAATTGTTTTGGCATCGGGTCAATGACAGGACCAGATGGTGATATCCGCTTATATCTTGAAAGACTGGCAGAAGCGGAGAATGTTCAGAACTTCATTCAGGCAAATCCTTTTGGTCAAAAATCCATCACACAAGCTCACCCGTCATGGAACTTCTACTCCAAAATTGTTAAAAAGCAATCAAGAAAGGGGAATTGTTATTACCAACGGCCCTGATTTCTCATTGCATCGCCTATGGTGTTAATCTCAGCCAAAGACTTGATTTCATTCATTATTGGTTGTCGTGGCCTGATGGTGGTCGTTATGGTTCTGGTATCCATTTGGACAACCTGGTCGTTCTGGTAACCCTTTGGACAACTTGGTCATGCCCGATATTTCATCCCAGTTCCCTGAATGAAAAGTCACACAAGATGGGCCTGACCGGCTAAACCAGTTCATAGATTATACTCCGTAGTCTTTATGTAACTTCTTACTCATTGGGAGTTTGCAATTTTATTCTCAAATAATTCCTGTTTGACCATTTACCCAGTAATTTAAAGGGGCTTTTGATTAATAGTTTTTAAACCCATATTTGTGTATTTAGTTTATATTGCCGTCTGAAATCGATTAATTCACGAGTGTTAAGAGCCTGGAAAGGTGAATTTAGAGAAATTAATCCACACCTCATTTCTCACTATTTCCATAGTCTTCATGTTAAGAGAATAGAAGCAGAAGTATATTGTTCTCATTAAATTAACCCGACTTATATAGTACAAGAGTCTCCGTATAGGAAGGAGTATTGCCATA
>JAYMSF010000172.1:0-19547 GCA_036897335.1 Silene vulgaris | reverse complement strand
TTAAGTTCAATTTTTTTTATAAATGAGTATTAAGAATGCATAATTATTGTATGCTACTATGCTTATAAGCCTTTGATTGAAACTAAAAATGTCAAAGAAAAAATACCGTTAATAATTTTTTTTTTTTAAATTTAGCCCTAGATACTTCTAATTCCTGGCTCCGCCCCTGCTGGAGATGTCCGGAGCTTCTTTCAAGATCATATGGTTCAAGGTAATCAAAAATAGTTTAGTAACCACTTTCAGCCATTAAGTGTTTATACTTTGTAAGTTGTAAGTACTTTTACAATAATGTTAATGTAAAACCGCATATCCGCCTTACATAAGACAGAAGGTAGTTAACTTCCCATTTTAAACTTAGATCTCAATTCATATTACTGATTTTCTTTATTTTACTGAACAGCCGCCAAATGTTGAGATGAATATTACAAGAAAGCTGATGAGATGACGATGACGATACCTCCCTATAATATGACCGGCTATTATTGAGTTTGAGTTTCACAGGAGTATTTACCAGTTACCACTACTTAACACTTAACAACAGCAAAAAAATAAAAATAAATTATTAACTATCCATTTTATACGAGAAGTCCTACAAAACCATTATTCAAAAGGTGATTTATCTAAAGTCTAAACCAGTTTTTATTTGCTTTGTCAACGGGTTTTGTGATATTTGTACATAAAAAAATTCCAATATTCTAACTAAAATTCTCACCCCAACCAATGATAAAACTTTTAATCATATTGCACTTAAATTTTGCCTTATTATTTATGAAGAGTGTGGGTACTTCTACTATTTTTATTGGCTAAAGCGTACAATGATGTGATATATCTGGTGAACCTTAAAAATTTTCAATTCTCTTATTATTGTTTTGAATTAACAATACATTTTTACAAACATTATTCTGTTAAAAATTTAACCATAACATGCATATATCAAATTTAGGCTTTTTATAATACCTTCCTATTTTTTCAAACTAAAATACCTCTCCTTTTAACAAAAAACATTATTTATACCAGTAAATTTAATGAAAATCTCTCAAAATTTCAACCCACCAACAAGGCAACAACCATCTTATATTTCTGACGTAACGGTGAACCCCTAGCTCCAAGCCTCCAACTGGTGCCGTCCTCCTGCCTGGTCGAAATCCACGTGTGCTGTTGTGGGCCACAACTTTGAAGTAGTTCATTTTTTTTTTTTAATAATCTTTATTTGTCAAGGCTTCAGGATTGACTAAGCCTTGACATTATGTTTGAAGGAGTTTCGAATTGTAATCGTAAATTTTTGATGGTCGATGAGATGTGCATTACAATTCATATATGGTGATGATTTTTGTTGTACATAAAAGAGTTGCAGCTGCCACAAATATAACCATTTTTGTTGGTCTCATATTCACTAGTATCGTTTCCTTTCGTTGCTAGTCGTCAATGCATTACATCCTCGGTAATAGGCGTGAGAGGCGCCGTGTCGCCATGATATCGGTATTACATTCCCGCTCGATTGTAGTAAATATCATCATAATACTCGTCCAATCGGAAACCAAGCCACCTAGGTATAAAAATCGATTCTCTTTGTCACTAAACTGTGGATACTGGATACTGTAATCCCCTTACTATTATCGACTAAATTCACTCTAAATATGGCTAAATTATCGACTACTATTTAATTACTGGTTAATCATTTTTCCAATACAGTAATTTTCAGCAGAGTCAACTCAGTGTCATAAATTCCAATGATCATGTCATAAATATAATCATACTCATACTGACCAGAAGGAAACAAACATTCTCCGTTAAGAGTTAACATGACAACATCATTAATCGCCTAAATCGTCTATTATGTAGATTTCACGTGTTCTCGAGGGACTTCTGATTCTTGCAACTTCTCAAGAGAGGACACTCGTTGATCCAGAGAATCATGCAGATGTTTCATCTGAACAAGGAAAAATGTAACTGTAAGAACATGAGCTTAGAATTGATCAAATGTGGAGATTGAAGTTCATAAAATGTTCATTTAGTTGTCCTTAGATCTGAACATGAGCCTACCATTTAGGCATTTACTCTGTATTACGGAGTAATTAAATTTTCAACAATAATCAGACATACAATGGTCTGCACTCCGCACCCTTACTCCGCACCAGTATATGTTTCTTACTAATACCTGGCTTCTTCCCTTTTCCCATTTTTGTTATTTCGTTGCGTACCGTAAACATACACCCTTGATAACTAGGAAAGAATATGTGCCATCTAAAAGAGATCAATGGCCCAGTGGTATTATTGTTGATGATCTACACAGCAAGCTAGCCGATTCAAACGAATCCAATCCATTTTTTTTCATGTTTTAAGAGCAACTTTTCCTAAATTTTACTATTGTGCCCACATACTCTCCAAAGTCCAAATTGGGTCTGCCACTGCATGAAACCCTTCAACGGTGCACCAAAACCGACAATTCAATACCAGTTTCCCACTTGAGTACACTGCAGTACTGCACATTCACAACCATTATTATGCCGGCCGCCCGCCATAGACAAAGACGTATCAACACAACTTCAAGTACGTCAATAGTTATCAGAACTTCAGTGCCTCAAAGTCATCAGGCCTCATTGTATTACAAGTCCAAAAAAGGGATCAACACAACTTCATGTACTACCAAGGAATAAGACACTTATCTACAAACCTCGAATATAAGTCAAAGGAAACTCTATCAAGTATATTCTTTCATGAGACCAGACACCTTATACTTGGAGGCATTTGTAGTAAACGAAGAAAGGATTGGGTTTTAATGGGGCTTTTATAACCTGAACGTGTGAGTCTCATATTGGTGAACCACGGGCACGAGTGCACGACTTTGTAAAGAATTACGCAAATGTGAATCAGTGATACCAATATACCATCGTTATGTGTAAACACATGAAAACATATCCTTCCTTTCAAAAATCTAAAAACAAAATACTCCCTCCGTCCCCTCAATCATTTGTTTACCTATGATAAAAATACCCCTCAGTGAATTAAAAGGTAAACATAGGATAAGGAAGGAGAGAGTAGTAAAATAATAGGTCTCAAAAGTCATGGAAGCGCTAGATTTCTACATCCAAGATCCAAACCTCTGGAAGTCTGGAACACTAAGTAGCTTCTCAAAATCAGGGATACCTTGCAAGAGTACTGATAGAAAAGTGAGACAAATGTCTGAGAACAAATCTACGACCCTTAACCAAAAATCAACGACCTTAGTTCCATCTGGATTTTAATTATTTATCGCCTGTACAAAGAATGTTATATCTAGAGATTTCCCTAGCTATAACGCTAGCCTCCTCCAAAATATATACTCGTAGCAATTAGTACACTAAAAATGAAAACTCCCTTCTAGCAAATGTGAGCTAGAGGTGGTACTCAAGACCAAGGTTCACTCCCTAAGCATTAAAACTGCCCTTGTTGCTCCCTTTACAAGGACAGATGGATGACAATTGACAACATAATACCGACTCTGGCAGCATAGCTGCATATGCCAAGCACAAAAGGTCCTCCTGAAGGATCCCTTTGACTCATGAGTCCCACAAAACAAAGAGCTATGTGCCAAAAAGGTAGAGTTTAGCAAAATCAAAGAGTATTATTTTGGTTAACAACCAAAACGAACGCAGAAAATCTTGAAATATTTCTAACATTGTCAAAGATACCTAGTCTCATTCATGGATATTTCCTCCGTTAATGAGCCGTTACAGCCATAAACTTTATGCTTGTTTCAGGGCACCTACACCTACACCTACCCACTCCTTCGTGGTGGTTCAAAAGACCTTTCATTTCACTCTCCATCCTAATTTGACAGTACAAACTCGATTAGCCTCGCCTTAGATCATTAACCCTAGTCATGCTGCCTTCACCATCACATAAAGATGTAACCTTTCTCTCAACTTTCCAATGCCTTCCCACTGTAGTCCATCTCCAAAACCTTCATTTCCCAAAATGCCCATCCAAAAATCAACAGCTAATGACATTCTCTCAAATAAACACACCTAATTAATTAATTACATCTAATCTCCAATACATACAGAAACATTCTTAGGTATTCCGGGTGAAGCATGTCACCGTACAGTCGTACATCTTTGCCAATGAGAAGCCTCCTTTTTCATTTGACATAGATTATGCTTAATTATTTATGGGCAGCATTGTCAATTCTAGTTTTTTAATTGGCACGGGTGTACGATGATGTGATACACCATATGGATATAAGAATTTAGAATTCCTCACATAAAAATGCAAATTCCAGTCCAATCACAAAATGGGTAAACCCCATTTGCCAAATTAAGGTAACAACATCCCACATTACACAAAAAATCACATCAAAAAACCCGAAACAATAACAATCATCAAAGGGCACATTCATATTCATATCAAAATCAAAAAGGGTATACAAAGTTGAAAACTTTAGTGCAGAAAAGAGAAAGACCTGATCAGAAAGGGAGAGGTGAGAAATGTTGTAATCTTTGTAAAGGATGTAAACACCAGCAACTGAAGCAACAGCTGTTCCTGCAACAAATGATGCAAGTTTAAGCCTCATAATGTAACCCATCTTTCTTCTTTTCTCTATTGATCTTCCAATTTCTCTCTTTTTCTTTCTCAGGGGATTCGGAGGGAGTTGGCCCTTGGGCACTCCTGTGTCTTTCCTACGGCTGTTCACCGTTCCAAAATCGGATCGGACCCGATGAACCTGCGGACCGGATAACTAATAATCCCATGACCGTGAACGGGACCGGTTATGAGCGGATCCGAACCGAAACCCTTTAGTGTTTGGTTTTCTCCAGATTTGGACTGGACCGGTTGTACTTGTTTTTTTAAGTGTGGACCGGACTGAAGACCGGTCACCATAATTTGAGACCCGGATCGATCCGATTAGTCGTTCCGGGTCACTTTTTGAAGACCCCTAGTTTCTCCAACTTTTATGTGTCTCCTAAATAATGTAACATAAGCACATAGTCTAAAGTGAGTGTCTATCAGTTCACATCGGTAAATTGGATTATACCCAACTTGAATATGTAAACTGAAACTTGAATTATTAAATTCGGTTGTGATTACCGGGACTAGATCGGTTCAATTATAATCAACGATTTAGAATGATTCAGTTATGATAAGTTGTTCAGATTGGTATATTAGATTGTACCTCAGTGCCATGTTTGGTTTATTTTTGTGTGTTTATAGTCTAAAAAAAAGGTGGATGTGAAAGTGATCACTTTTACTCTTAAATTAGATTAAATAAGACTTTATTATCACTTCTATTAGAATATTTTGGGGTGGCCTGAAAGTCGATGGCTTCAACGTATCTCGTTCATCTGAAATGATGAAATAGACCGATCTCACCCTAAAGAATCAATTTTTTTTTTTTTTTTTTTACCTAATAAACTAAAGATCAGTTGTGTAGGTTTACTTGAGTGTGCTTAATTAAATGAATTTTTATTGGTTATTACAAACTTTATTACAACACATAAATAACATGACAGACAATTAATACATGCAATCTATCATAAACTCCAAACATTACACATGCATACATCACATATAACAAGAAAGTTCTTCCTCAATTTCTTCCGAGTTTGATGTTTCTCCAAAGTAACTTCGCTTTTTTCTTATTCTTCTTGTGTTTACACTCTTTACTTTAACCTGCTTTAAATTGAAGTCAACCATATAAATGATAAATATCTTTTATCCTTAATATAAATGGATTGATTTTACACCTACAAATCACCTAAAGCCGAAAAAAAAGAAGACAAAATACATGAAATTGAGAACTTTGGTATGTCGCCTTTGTTTATGTAGGCTCGGAAAACTTAACTTAGAACATGGGATAAACATTCTATTAAGAATGGCGTGTTCATGTAGCAAAGTTATTACATAACATTACATAACAGCACGTAAACAGCGTGACAAACAATTAATACATGCAATTTATTATAAATTCCAAACATTACACATGCATACAAAGTACATAGAGTAACAAGTTTGTGCTCAATTTCAACAAAATTTAAATTTTCTTCGCAATACTAACTTTGCTTTTTCTTTTATTTTTTACACCATTCTAAATCAGATTAACGTCGAAAAAACTAACCAATACAAATGACAAAACTTTTTTATTCTTAACGTAAAACGCTTAATTTTATATCTATAAATTACAAATTTTCTCAAAAAAGTTTTTTTTTTTTTTTTGAAACATATGAAAATGTAAACTTGATTTTGTGTTGCCGTGTTGGTATGCCGCCTTTGTCCAAAACTTCAATTTCCCTTTTTGCAAAGTTGCTCCCTAACATTTCTTCATCCAAACTCCCTTAAATTGATTTCTAGGTTTTCCTAAATTTCCCCCCTTTCTCTAATCATCCTCATAAATCATAACACACTCAAGAACCCTAATAATTCATAAGAAAAATGCAACAATCACCTCAAATGTTTGGTATGCCTACACAACAACAACAACCCACCATGCTCTCCACTGAACAAATTCAAAAGGTTTAATCTTTATTTATCCTTTTAGTTTTTATTTACTGGCCACATTTTTATTTCTTGAATTTACATTTAAATTTTGTAATAGTTTGTGTTTTTCTTATATGGGTTTTTCATTTTATTTGTTTCCCATTTTTATAACTTTTGGTGATTTTGATGATTTTGTAGTATTTGGATGAGAATAGGCAGTTGATTATGGCAATCATGGAAAGTCAGAATTTGGGTAAAATTAATGAATGTGCTCAGTAAGTTTCTCATTTACCTCATTTTGGCCTTGTGATGTGGCTTTGTTTATGTTAAACGTATAATTAGTGTGTGTAATTTGAAGTTCAATTGAGTGCTTTACTCCCTCCGTCTCAGTCAATTGTTTACGGTTTTTGTTCTTTAGGAAGGGTGTTTTATTCGAAGGTAAATAAATGATTGGGATGGAAGGAGGAAGCCTTCTTTTCAGCTGTTTTTTTATCTTTGTCGATGAAATTAGATTGCACCTTTGAGGGGTTTGGGGTTAGTCGTGGCCTGCGAGAGCAGCTCGTTAGCTTTGCTTTTGTGGAACGCCCAAAGCGTCTTGGTTAGTGATTTATTAAATCGTGCTCTTGGGTAGGCCTTTTCAGACTAAGCTCCTTTCCTCTACTTTTACCTCTCTCTCTATCCGATCATCCCCTTCCCTCCTTTTCTCTCGTACGGGATACTTTTCATTCAGACAAACTATGATCGTTCTGCAGCTACCCAATTGAGCGTGTACTGATTCTTATGAGAAAGAAGTAAGCATTCTTCACGACATGGCTAAAAGCCTAAAACAGATAAGATGGGATTTTAGAGAGGAATTAAGGGAAACCCTAATACTGGTTCAACTGAGAGTTAGACGTAGGTCTTGTGGGCGAAAGGTGGGATTAGAAGCCAGAGCTCCAATGCTATAAAATCATCGATTCAACTTTGGAGGACAGTATACTTTCTTGCTGTATTTCAAGTTGTAATATTTATATTAAAACTCCGAATCATTTGTTATCAAAGATGATAACTTATTCTGTGACTTACCTATGGGATAACTTTTGCCCATATTTGAGAGGCTCTTGCAGATGTGGCTATTCTAGCCGATAAAGTTGTTTAAACTTGAGAACAGAAAATCTGCCCTTCTTGCTCCCTTTACACAGAAAGGAGAATGGGAAAAGTGTTGATACACATTTCTGTTTTATAGGTATCAGGCTCACCTTCAAAAGAATTTAATGTACCTGGCTGCAATAGCTGATGCCCAGCCGCCTGCTTCAACAGGCCCGTCCCAGCCACCACCGCAACTACAACCACAGCCCCAGCAGCCTCAGCCTCAGTCTCAACCTCAGGTATCGTCTCCTTAATTTCTTCAATCATCTCTATATTGTTTACAAAATATGTTATATTCCATGCTTAAAAGTTCCATAAAATTCCAGATGCCCATGCAATCGACCGCGCAAGGGCTATCTCCCATGCAGCCTCCTCAAGCTGGGTTTTCTCAACAACAACAACAGACAGTTGGGTATGGGGGAAGGATGCCCTTCATGGGTCAGCCTTATGATCAACAGTTGCATCATATCCAACAGCAGCAGTCTATGGGTATGATGGGCATGAGGATGGGTGGACCCGGCCCCGGGCCTAGTGGCTTGCATCCTACCCTTCAAACAGGTCATGGTACTGCAGCCCATTTTATGGATGCTCGTTCCAGACAAGATGGGTCAGAGACTGGTTCAGGTGACGGTCAAGGGAAGTGAACTTAGAAATGCCTTGAATGCGAATTTTGCCTATGTATAACATGTTCCCTTGATGCATCTAAACGAAAACAATGAGGTCCTTACCCTCAGGTATCATTGTTTCATAGTAGGGTTATTATTACAATAGATAGGTAGGAGTATTTTGCTTACATTGTCATCTAAATTAGCTTTCGGCAAGGGCGTTGTTCGCCTTGGACCTCATTCAATCCGAGAAGAAAAGAGAAATCAAGACCATGGTATGGTCGTTAAGATTGAAATATATCGGCTTTGTGCCTCTTGTAGGTTTATTGGCTAAAAATATTTATTCTAGCTTTATTGCTCCTATTTGGAAAAAGATGCTCCCTGAACCCCTGATGCACCATCTGTTTGGTTATTACTTTTTTTCTTGCGACACCAGAGAATCGACGTTTCACAGCTGCTTAATTTACTCAACTGTCTCACCATTTTTTCACAAATCTCATTTTGGTTCATAGAAGCTAATAGTTACGCTTCCTTCTTAAGTAAGTCTCTCCCTTTATAAGTAAGTCTCTCCCTTTAATCCAAATGTCTTAAGCTTACGCGGTGGCTAAGCGCCATCTTTCCTATGAGAAATTTTGAATTTATGTTGCATCTGGGTTTAAAGGGAGTAACTTGTTATTTCGCGTTTGCACCTACAACTGGCAAGGCCCTAGGAGGGCCACTCAGTGTAGCCTTGCCAACCCTACGACCCAAGCGACCCCATTCCTTGTTAACACCATCCGTGATCCGACTGCCTAGGTCCACCTTTGAATCCAAACCACTCCCCAACCATTCTGTCCAACTCCAGTCACCGCCAAACCCAACCACCTTGGATCCTACAGAACTACCGCCTAACTCTATTTCACCAAACACGACAACCAAACCCACCGTAGCCTATCATTCTAGGTTTGTGGAAGTGGTGCTCGTCAATGGGATGGTGCCCAATGCCCATGGTGGTATGCTACTTATCCATGAAAGTTTGTAGGTCGACAAGCTTGAGAGACGACTAAAATTTACAATAACAAAAGGGATACGAAATACATAAAAGGGTCCGATAAAGTGGTCTCTCAAGGAAAGGAAAATGAGACCAATACCAATGTACTCTCGACTCTTGAGAGAGTACCCAACTACCAATCCATTGACGCAATTGGAAATGAGTGCTCCTCACCCGTGTCAAACACGGGACAACTAGTTAGGAGGAGTGTCCGTGCTACCTAGCCACCTAGGTACCAATCCATTGATGCAATTGGAAATGAGCGCTATTCACTACCTCTTGCTTTGACCATTACAGGCTTGAGCTCAATGATTCAATCGATCATGTACAGCTTGCGTGATTTGCAATAAACAGTAAAATAACTTGAACTATTACTCAACCCCATCATTTATTTACCCTTTCAATTCATCATTAGGTATATTAATGAAAGATAAAAAAATGATTAACATAAGAATAATGGTTAATTTACGTTCATAAACCATTATTCTTCTTTTTTCGTTGTTGGTCCGGTTATTTACTTCATAGGTGCCGCTAATATCAGGAAGGCTCATTTGAGATTCAGATAATGAACGATATAACATTTCACCAAAATAATTGGTATCCCAGACATTGCATTCTCCAGATTTCAGATTCACCGCGAAATATATTAAATGAGACACAAGGCGAAATTAGTAAGTTTAGTTTAAGTTTAAATGACATAAATAAATCCCAGTTTGACAAAAGTGAAGCATAAATTGGATGGACATTCCGATTAGGAGATTGCTTCTTCACAAGATAATGGCATCCTAAACTTAAGACAAGATTCTTCTTCAGGATTCTTCTCCAATAAGTGATTGTATTGGGCAGCAGAATGCATATTTGAGTAGTCGACTTCAGACGAGATCCTGTCAAATGATGTCGTTCATAAGTTAGCATTTTAATTTTACATTACTAATTTCCCAAATGTTTGCATGGCTTCGATGGATTCCCAGATACCTGATAAGAAAAGGCAGCTGACGAAAACAATGCAGAAAAGTTTGACAAACCATGTACAGGAAATGTGATTACAAGATATCACATTAAACCGAAGTATTGTGTTTTTACCACTAAACCACATGGTTTTAATCTCAACGGTTGTGGTATCAGCTATTGCAGCTTAATCTCGTTAGTTACGACTGAATAATGCCTCAATATGTAGTCAATGGTAAATTTTAAACCTTTACAACAGGGCAGTGTTTCGGTGTCGCGAAAGCATGCCCGGTAGTACAAACTTGTACCGTCATACTCAGATTTGTATCACCATAAATACGAGAGTTTTAAAAAAATTAGCATTATGATTTAGGAGAAGATAGACGGAACTACAACTACTGAGACTCCAAAGCTTAGCATGTTAATCATACAATCATTTCTCCCAATTCTATGACTTGGTGCATGCAAGTCGCAAGATGCACTTTCCCTTAGAATCTACTCGTTCGCTGCAATAGGTTTACTACTTTTAAAGTGCCCCTCACATTCTAGAAAATGTAACAATTTTAAAAAAATGGAGGAAGAAATTGCGAATTCAAACAGAATGCAAAGTACAAGGTGAAGGTACACCAATTAAATCAAGAAAGCAAGTATGGTAGAGAACACTTACTATCTTCTAGATGGCGGTGCTGTAGCTGTCCTGTGACTGTGAGTGGCCAAAAAATGCAATTAAACGTTAGACGTGTCAATGATAATTGCAGTCTAATTTAAACATTAGTAAATAAAAAGGGAGTTGAAGAGATTACCTTCCTGGCTGTTTACCATTAAAATTGGCAACGGGTCTTGAATGAACAGGAACCTTGCTTTGAGGGTTGCCCAAACCAGATCTATCAGAATGCGTGCCGTTTTCAGCATGGACGCGTAAGGGCTGGCCATTGAGCTCCATAGAGTCTTTTGGCTTACTTAAGATTTTAACATTGGAAAGGTTTCCAGTAACATTGAATGCAGAACCATTGGAATACTGCATTGTTGATGGATGTGAGCTGCTTATAACATTTCTCACAGGCTTAGACTCAGTTGATGGCATCTTCTTAACTCGGCCAAAATCAGCCATTGGTGTAACAGCAACAGGAGGGAAAAAGGACAAGTAAGGCGAAGATGCAGCAGCTGCTGCTGCAGCAACTTTTGCAACAGCTGCAGTAGCAGCGATAATTCCCTGTGCACCTTCGCGAAGTTGGATATAATCTCCTTCAATGACAAAAAGCTGCACATGCAAATAAGCTCCATAAGACTGTAATGTCGTAATTTGACTGGGGTTAATTTAATAGGCAGGACAAATGGGCCTTCGAGTCGGGTCCACGCTATGGTCTGTTTAGAGTAAGCTGATAATTTCGGATATGTATCGCCTGCCAGGTACAAGTCCGGTCATTTTTGGATTAGGGGATACCAGTAAAGGGTATGAATCCCCTGCCTACAAAGGTTGTTATTTGCTATGTTAAATAAACTTAGGTCTCATTTTTAATTAGTCATTCGGGTCCGTTCAAGTTCGGATATAATTCAGATTTGGGTCAGGACAGTTTCTAAGTCACGCTTTATAAAAATGGGTTGAACAGCCATGATAATTTATGCACTTTAGAATCTTTTGATCCAGACTTGTGAGAAAGGCTGATTTCGGAGGGGAAATTCATAAACCAATCAAAAATCGAGACCAGTGAAAGGAAATATCTGTGCAAGTCAAAAATAAAAAGTATTGAAAAGGACAGAGGTAACATACTTCAGGATGACTAGCCACAAAGTCGTCGAGTTTTCCATATATCTTTTTGTAATCATGCCAGCGGAGAGGTGCAAGCATCTTTCCAAGTCTATTTGGCAGCTGTATCAACATGTTCAATAACGCATCCATAAGAGGGCAACTGGTAAAAAAATCACTTAAACAAGAATTTGAAACTTCTAATTGACTGTTTAAACACAAACCGTTGAGCTGATGCGAATTTTGCCTCCAGGTGGAATGGTACGCACAATGGACGCTAGCAACGCTCTTTCATCCAGAAGTGCGGACTCAGGTACAGTTCCAGATGATAAACTATTCGTCTGCTCAGTTGGCAAAACAGCATCAGAAGCACAGTTTAAGGAAGCTTCATTAACATGTACAGGCTGAACTGATGATTCTAATGGAGATTGACTGGCGGTAGAACTTGGTTGCTCTGTCATCACATCTTGACTCACAGGCTCATTAGCCGCAATGCTCCCAACCTCATTCTCATGTGCCTATCGAGATACCATATCAGTATATTGGTACTTTTATTAAACGCATTACACGAGATTATGAGAACTATTAGTCACGTGATAAGACACCTGTGCTACTTTTGGCTTCATATACTTGCCTCTAAAGTGTGGCAAGAGATGAAAGTATATAAAAGAAGCGAAGACTACAGCTATCAATGCAGAAATTTATGTCAATTTATTCAGGCCTTCCAAGTTCCAATATTTACCCCAACTCAGCAAATAACAGTTCTGAACTTCGAGTAGATTGCATTCAAATTACACTAGCACCAGTAATATCCATACTAAAAAGTGACTCGGCTTGGCTGGCAATAGCCCAGCGGTCACAGGCTAAAAAAAAGTCCACAAATTTGAGAATATCTCCAAGAAGCAACCAAGTTAACCCTAAGAACTACAACTTCTATACAATTAACAGTGAGATTTTTGACAATCTATAATGGCTTTTCAAAAGGCCTCAATTCAGCAGCAACAGCTCGGAACTTTTCAAACATACATTAATCAATATCGCACCACACGGCCTACACAAGAAATGACTGATAACAAATAAAGATTCAGCTAGCTACCTAAATTCCATGGTAAAAACTCGACATTCGTTCAAGACTGTCTCCAACAATCGAGAAAGTAACCCCTAATAACTGCAGAAGCTACCCAATTTCCATTTTTCTAGCTTCTGGTTGTATGTTTTTAACCCTTGTTTGGAGGAAAGTGTTGAAATGAAAGGCCAGGGAAGGAGAGGAAAAAGATATGATTGAACCATCACAAGCCAAATTAAAATCCTTCCAACACGAGAAGGAAATCCCCCTCCTATCCATTCCCCTCCCTCTCCTATCTTCCTACTTTTGTATCCAAATAAAGTAATAAACCCTTGGTCTTCTACAGCATGCAGAATAAATTTAATGAAGTTCAACAATTAAAATCATGGGTGTAAAGAAAAACCTTCATGTCAGTGGTATTATTGAGAGGCTCCAAGCGTAAAGCCTCATGGAATTGTGAAGAGATCTGCTGCAAGTTGTGCTGAGCTTCAGCATCAACAAAATAGCTTCTTTCAACTGACTCGAGAGTCTGCAGGCAAAAACTATGTAAGTCAAAAAATTTGACTATATAAACAGAATCCCTTTAAGATATAAGTAAAATTACCTGTGCCTCCTCAGTAGATGATATTTGAGAGCTAGGGTCTACTCTCTGACCCATAGAGTTACTGAGATAGTCTTGTTGCAAAGTCGGCTCATTGATAGAGAACCCATAACTGTAATTGAACCCAGACCTTGAAGAATTTTCTTCAGCCTGGGGCAGTGAAAAGTGGTCTGCTGACGACTTTGTGAGACCCTCTGACGGAGCCTAAAAACGATGAGAATAATCAGCAAGGTTGATAATGAGGGGAAAAAAACCTATGTCCAAGCATAGCATATGAACGCCTATGATTTTACCTGTTGGTTCTGCCACTGGTGAAAAGATGTCATTGCTGGTACTGAATGAAAATGGCCAACATGGGATTGAGGAATATGTGATCCTACAGCCTGACCAGCTCCTTGTTGATGCATAACATAAGGATGCATTGCTGATACTTGTCCAGATGGAAGATATGAAGGAATCCCGATGATAGACGGGGTAATTGGGAGACTTGGAGTATGATTGGTCTACCATAACAAAAAAGTGATTTCAGAAGATAAACATAAAGCACAATTAGCGGCCTTCAGGGTAGAAAACTAAATTTGAAATGTTTTAATAGACTATGCCATACACTCATACACATCCAAACACAAAACACAAGAAAAGGCAGTGGTAATGGTTGCAAAAAGCAAACTACAAGCTAAAGTCCATCCTTAACAACAGTAGAAAACCAGGTCCACTAAGATACGTCTTATAATAAATGACCAAATATCTTACAAATCACAAATGGTAACAGTACTTGTATAGGGACAACCCAAAATTGGCAGTAGGCTTAAGTTGAGTAGAACTGATGATTTATCCAAAAATTGAACAAGTCGAAATAGTTTTTAAAGAAAGTATTACAAGAAAAAAGATGTGGACCCTCCCCAAGCGCAGGTATATATCTATCCAAGGAGCTGATTTGTAAACGTATGGATCAGTGAAAATGTTCCAAATAATTAAAAAGGAAAAAAATGTAACCTAGGGAGCTGCCTCTTACATGACAGTTTCAAATGTATGGCCAGTTGATAATGTTAAAAATGCAGCTAAAATATGCTTGGTGGTCTGCCTAAGAATAGTTCTTTTAAAGTCGATGCAATACATGTTTAGAAATAAAGAAGCAAAAGAAAGATATAAAGAGAGAGGACTAAAGATCATTCACTAAACCTATTTACATAATTAATTTTCCAATCCAGACTATCTAGTATTCCAAGATAAACCCATTTCCAACAAGATGACAAAGATATATTCCACCTCTCATCAAGGAAATCCTGAAATTTCCCGCTAACCAATCCATCTGACAAACCAACTACCCCGCTCTGCTGGTTTAGATGCTATTCGTGAAATCTCAAAATCCTAATATTTTAATGTGAGGACCCCGGGAAAAATTTGATCCAATTGGAACCACAGCCCTGAAACCTTGGGTTATCGGATTCACTCAACCCTTGGCTAATCGTGCAAGCCTATTCTATCATGGCGCTTGCTGAAAATCTATGTATCACTATTACCAAAGTATCATGTATCATATGTTACGTATTCATATCGAATTATGGCGCTTGCTTAAAATCTAAATATTTCACACACATTAAGAGTGTTTAGCATAACTCCTTAACCCAAAATCACCAAATTATATTACATAAAACTAGTGACTGTCCAAATGCTCTGTTTATAATCATCCACAATTATCCAAGAGCCAATCCATCTCCCACATCCAGTCATCCACTCTAACCTGACACCCGCTTAACAAAAGACAGCAAAGCAGAGGAAAAATCATGGGGCCTGAACTACACTATTAACTATGTTTTAACAGGTTTTCATCATGAAAATAAGATATCTCAGTACTCTCAGACATTACTACAGAATTTGCCTGGCTTCCCCATAGAACTGTTTTTCAAACAAAGCGAATTCACAGTTCATAGATCCATCCATCACAGTGACTTATTCCATTTCTGAGCAACAACATCATCCCATATTCATTTCCCATTTGATAGCATACCAATAATTAGGTGACATCAGCTTAGCCAAAATAAACCTCAATCCATCGACTCCATAATTTATATAAAAACTCTTATATTGAGTTGAACCAAAAGTGTCATCCGGTCAGTTCTTAGTAGTTACGGAGAAATAGTTAGCAGAGCCAAAACTAGACTAGATAAGAAGATCGCAGACACAAAAAAGTCTTAACCATGTACTGGGAAACAGAAGCAGACAGTCACTAAACCACTTGATGACTAACGACACTAGACGAATGAAAAAAAAATAGAAGCATATGATCACCACAAAATAATGAAATATAATGTACGCAGTAATCACCAGCTTTACCATTTTACCATTACAATAATTTCCAACATGAAAGCAGTTATAAGACTTGTAACTTTCCAAAATTTACCAAATTGAACAGAAAATCAAGGTATTATAATACCTACCTGAGAAGATGAATTGCCGGAAGAAGCATATTGCTGACCATTTTCTGTATTTCCGTTAGCAAGACCTCCAGAAATTCCATTTGGTGTACCACCTCCATTAGCTTCAACGAGATTTCCATTGTTCTGTGCAATTTGAGATCCATCACTTGATACATTTTGTGAGATGCTGGATTCGCCATTATAGACTCCTGTGTTTCCTCTTACAGCAGCCAGTTCAAGCTGATATTGTTGAATGGCCTGCATGTGCATTCTCTCCATCTCTGCAAACTGGTATTGAATATAGGTCAGAAAATGTTTGTTGATATTTATTGCGAAGATATGTATTTCCTTTAGCAATAGCTCTAGAAGTAGTTAGCTGAGATTCTAATCTAACACAAAGGAGAATCACAAACAATCACCAGCATTATTGCAACCAAGCCTTAACTGCTCAAATTCTCATAGCCTTCCCATTGTGTCGATTGATTAAACACATAAACGTTCTTTCCATAAGACCCGGAATGAAAAAGCACCTATTGAGGCTAAAAATACTAACCCAACACTAATTTAATTAAAACTAAAGCTTAAGCATACACAAACTTGGCACACGCCCATAAGATAGCTTTTGAGCTTTGACGTGGTTTAACATGACACAATGAAATGATGCAACAATTTAGAAACAACCAAATTCAAATGGCAAACTATTTTATGTTAAAAGACCATTAATTCAACCTGTCTTTGCGAGCCAAGCCAAAGCTGATTAAATTGCTCAGTCCGTTCTCTTAGCTCAGCTTGCAATGTACTTGATTGCAAAACATCAATTTCCTGAACTCGACCCATCCAAGCTTGTGCTTCCCTAATCTGTTCGTCCTTGTAAAGTATTGTCTCTTGAGCTACCCTATGCTGTCATAATAAGCACATCACAAAATCTATCAGCGACCATAATGTCAGCTCTGCCTACTAATCATTACAGATAAATGACTGCACTCGAACAAAAAATATTATATGCATGGCTTTAACACGGAGACAAACACAATCAGTGCTTGCAGCATACCTGATCTTGCAATTCCAACATCTGTCTCTCTTTCTCCTGTATATGTTCTTGTAGTTCATGTATCTGTTGTCTATGATGAGCTCTCTCAGCTTCAATGCTATCATGTTCCCTCCTATATGAAAAACCCGGTAAACTCATTCCTTAAATCACATTGGGAAGAATATCACCATACACAGTAAAGCACAATCCCGACAATGTGCCAAGAGAATCAGACACGCTAGCAAGGCTCACCGGTAGTTGGCTATTTCATTGCTTTGTTCCCTCAGTAGATCTTCCTTAGCCCAAGCCTATCAATCAAAGACGTATATCAAACAAAATAGCTACAAAGAGCGCAAACCCTAACAACACAAAGGATAATACAACCCAATTTTCCTATAATATACCGCTTCATTATCCAATCTCACTGCATGCAACTCTCTTTCCTTCTCTTCCATCTTCCTCTCAAGCTCGTGTATCGACTGTTCCTTTTCACGAAGTTGCTCCTGCGAAAATAAACATGATCAACCTGAGAATTCCCAACTCCGTCACCAAAGAAACAACATGATCCATCAATTATATAACATTTTTCAACCACCTGAAGCCTAGACATAGTACTAGATTGTTCCTTAAACTGAGCTTCAAAAGTATTCTGCATTTCAAGAATCTCCCCTTTCGCAATCAGCTGAGCCCTAAGTTCAATCTCCACCTGCTGCATCTCCTCTCTCTGTCTAGCCAAATTATGAATTCTTTGCTGCACGATTCCGTCGTCGACACTCACAATGCCATCCATTTGTATAGAACTGAATTCAATTACATCACGAAGCTCTTGTCCCTGCTGTACCTTAAACAAAAACACAACATACCACCTTAAACAACTCGCATTTTTTCGACACAAACCCGAAAATTAACTCAATAATCTACTTCAGCTAACAAACGGGTTACCTCATATATGGTACGTTCATCAGATTGCCCTAATCTCGACCGGTCTAACTCCTATCAAAATCAACCAAATTCATCGTCAAAACCCTAATTTTTACAAACAAACCCTAATTTACCACAATGCAAACAACAATCTACCAAAAAGTAACAGTATTTCAAATGCATAATTGTTCAAAAACCATACCTCATTTCCAGCGTTTCGAGCCGGGTGTTCCGAAACGACCCTCCATTGTTTTCGAGACGGAGAAGACGACTGAGACATCGAAACGCCACGCGCAGCACTGGCTGCGGCAGCCTCCATTACAGATTAAATAGAAAAAACAGAAATCAAACCCTAATTTATCTGGGTTTTTCAGATAATGAAGAAAACCAAAACCCTAGAAATCAAGGGCATCGAAAGCGACGAAAATGTAGAATTAAATTGGGGGAAAGTAAGTATGGATGAGAGTGAGAAGTGGGATGAAAGCGATTTTGGGAATGGAAGGGTTTTTTAAGGGTTAATAATTAGGGTAGATCGTTGACAAGAAGCAGTAAAAAGGGGGATAAATAGAGAGAGAAAGGATGGTGAATTGTTGTGAGACTGGAAATTGGATAGTAAAGAGTCTCCCGCCATTTATAGGGTAGAATTAATTACTACCAAGGTACCGGTTTGGCATGGGTCAATCACATGATCAATTTTGGGCTATGGCCTATGGCTATCGAAAAGGTCTTAGTCTAATCGTTAAGACAGAGACGGTTGATGGGGTTGAATTGTTGATTAGAGTATTATACATCCCCCTCGATATTTTGTAATAGTTTTACACCACGTTTAAAAAATCATTGGCTTATGAACCTACGATTGATGTGATTGATTCGCGTAATTAATCTGAAGTTAAATTATTTTTAAAGGAGTAAATTTGATTAAATTTTGCAAAAAATATGAAATTATATTCGCCAATAACCCACCCCGCCATCAGCATAACCGTCATTAGTATCGTCGCCAGTAGCCACCACATCACCAATCTAGTCTCACCTCCACCATTTTCAAGGCCAATTACCTCCACAGCTCCACCTAATGCTATGTCCATCATAATGCCGCTGGCCTGCTGCAACATGCGGCCGCCATTCGATTCCAACCTTAGTCCATTATAATGGGCTAACAACGTCATCTCCCTTTCCTTAACCACTTCCAGGCATGGCAAAAGAAAGTAGAGACAGAAGATGCGTGTATAAGTTAGCTTAACAAGGTTGAAAAAAACATAATCTAATACTGAGTATAAGCTAACTTAACCCATGAGCACAAAGATCAACTAATAAGGGGTCATTCCGGCCTAATTAGAGGTCTCGGCTTAGGAATGAAGTAGCGTTACTCACGAGGGAGAGTTTTACTGTCCTAGTGGTCCCACCCGACTCGAATCCGGACTACAGTAGATGGTCTACACCCAAAAAATACAAGTTAACTTAAAGTTTCGGAACATAATTTATAAAACAAGAACTTTTCTAAAACGAACTTATAAAAGCTAAACTGAATTTATTGTAATCTATATCTATATCTATATCTATATCTATATAATATAATTAAAAGGCTAATGTGACATGTC
>JAYMSF010000171.1:0-19615 GCA_036897335.1 Silene vulgaris | reverse complement strand
TGATAATGACAACAATTAGGGGTACCATGTATGTTTTAAAAAGTGTAGGGGTACCACGTAGAAACTCGAAAAGTAAAAGGGTACCATATAGAATATCCCAAAAATAAACAAATAGAGAGTTTCAAACTTCCAAAGAACACGCAATCTCTCTGTCAACAAGTGTACATCTTCTTCCTATCTTCAGTCACTCTCTCTCTTCTTTTTTCACCTGCTGCTTAACTTAACCCTAAAATTATTTCCCTCTTTCCAATACAATACCGCGTTTCCTTCTTTTCTATATGTAAGTCTTTTTCACCTTCTTTCTTCTTTTTCCTCACACTTCTCTCCCTTTCAATTTCATTCATTGCTGTCATCTTAATTGTATTGTTCTTAATTTAATTTCTGCAATTAATCTGTATTATTTAGTATGAGCTGGATCCTAATTTTGTGCTTTTATGACCTAATTTTAGGTTTTTGTTTCTTGGGTTTTGATTATTAGTTTGTATATTAACCTGGGTTTCCTTCAATTTTTTCTGGGTTCTTCTAATTTTCCCCAAAATTATAAGAATCCCTCTTTTTTAGGGTTTATTTTTGTTGGGTTTGATCTACATTTTATTTGTTATCATGGGTCTGCTTCAATTTTTTCTGGGTTGTTCTAATTTTCCCCAAAATAATTAAAAAATCCCACCATTTTAGGTTTTCCTTCTATTTTTTCTGGGTTCATCGAATTTTCTCCAAAAAATTGAAAAATCCAAATTTTTTAGGTTTTAATTTTGTTGGGTTTGATCATAAGAATCCTCCTTTTTTAGGGTTTATTTTTGTGGGGTTTGATCTACATTTCATATATTATCATGGGCTTCCTTCAATTTTTTTGTGGGTTCTTCTAATTTTCCCCAAAATAATTACAAGAACTCACCTTTTTAGGGTTTAGGTTTGTTGGGTTTGATCTAAATTTCTTTTATTGACATGGGGTTTCCTCAATTTTTTGTGGGTTCTTCTACTTTTCCCCAAAAAAATTACAAGAATCTACCTTAATTGTGTTTATTTTTCATGTATGGGTGAATTTGCGTAAAACGGGTTTTTGTAACCGCTTTTTAAGAGTTTGTGGTTTCTGAAACCAATATGGTGATCCGTTTTACAAGAGACTAATTGATTATGCAATTGCATTAATTAATGTTTGTTGATTGTTTGTGGATTGTGGTTAAAATGTTGTTCTGACTATTTAATTTTGAATGTTTTGTGTTTGATTTGTTTTGTTCAGCTGCGCGTGTCCTGTTCCTTCTCCAATTTGTAATCTCAATCATTTAGATTCAGAAACCCTAACCCTAAAAAAACCTAAATTTTGTGTGCTGAGAATTCTTGAGAGTGCTTTAAACCATCTACATAAGGCTGAAGATGGAAGTGAAATTGTGGAATGACAAGCGTGAAAGAGAAATGTATGAGAATTTTGCAGAGTTATATGCCATAATCAAGGCAACTGAGAAGCTAGAAAAGGCTTACATTAGGGATGTCATAACCCCATCAGATTACGAAACCGAATGCCATAAATTGATTGCCCATTTCAAAACCCTGTCCTCTTCGTTGAAAGACTCCGTCCCTAGCATCGAAAGATTTATCGATATATACAAGATGGACTGCCCTTCTGCCCTGAATAGGTTGGTCACCTCTGGGGTGCCTGCCACTGTCGAACACCGGGCAGCTGCCTCAGCTACTGCTGGTACATCGGCAGCTGTTGTGGCCGAGTGTGTTCAGAACTTCATCACGGCCATGGACTCTCTTAAACTGAACATGGTGGCTGTTGATCAGGTGTTTCCCTTGTTGTCGGACCTCTCTGGATCATTGAACAAGCTTAGTATATTGCCTCCTGATTTCGAGGGGAAGACCAGGATGAAAGAGTGGCTTGGCCGGTTATCAAAGATGGGAGCTTCCGATGAATTGACTGAGCAGCAATCAAGACAACTTCACTTTGATTTGGAGTCTTCATACAACTCTTTCATGGCAGCTTTGCCACATGCTGGGAATTGATTCGTATTTGGGTAAGCTTGTGGTTCCATGCTGAAGCTTCATTCGTTTATTTCAGCTTGTATATACTCCGTAACTATCCAAGTATACATTTTTCATTGTCTTCGTCGTTCTCTTTAGTAAGTAAATTATGCATGTTATGGCTGCTGCTTTTGCTGGAATGTAAACGATACTTCGATCGAAAATCCCTTTTTGTACCTGTAATTTGACATCACATGTTGAATACAGTTCCTTGCTGTTTATGGCCATTCCTTTATTGAGCAGCTTAAGACTTTGAAGACTTCTTTGCTGTAAAATTTGTTTGTTTGTTTGTAGTTGTAGTTTCTCCTATTATTGCTATCACAATTTCTTATTTGTGATGGACATATCCGTCGCAAACTTGCAACGGGTCAAGTATTACCCACTTGAGTAGGAAAAGACAAGCCAATTGGGATTCCTATGCTTTGTCTTATCTATCCATGGGAGAACTTGACCCGTTACAAGCTTGCGACGGATAGCAAGGAGACTTACGGGCTAGCTATAAACCTCATTTGAATTTCTGAGTTTCACACTTTCACCCGAGCCAATGGTCAGTCTTTAAAAACCGAAGGACCTCAATGACGCTAAATTTTGCTCTTCATGTCGTCCTTGTATTGTCTCTTTTCCGATGATGTATCCTTCATCCCACTCTGATCGAGTGCATCTTTGTGGTTGGTCTTAGTTGTCTGTCTTCATAACTTCGTATTGCATCAAAATGTGTGTTGATATCCTTTTTAATACCACTCAGCTTCTGGAATTGTCGATTGCAGCTCACTTCCTGAGAAGCAGCAAAAACAGGCAGAAATACATGATTCAACCAATCTCTCCTTTAATATTGCTGTTTATATTGTCTGGTTTCGTTGGTGGCAGCAATTTTCGCACCAAGGATATATATCAGGATACCCTCGACCAACAAGTTAGCAGCATAGTCTTTCGATCTCAGATATGTGATACCCGTCATTCGTTGGATACCCATGGCAGTAGTAGTCTTTCACTAGAACTTGTCTTTACAATGGATTTTCATGCTTTTCGCAAAAACCTGGTTAACCAACCAAATAAACTCATAATCTTACAAGCAATAACTTTTTTATATCCGAGATAGTTTGCAAACCACCACATCAAAATCGAACCCCTATTTTACAGGTACTTTGGCCAAATAAGTCCTAATAATCTCACTATACATTACCAGCAGAAGTTGAACACGAATTCCACGAGTTTCGTCCATATTTCAACCACTTGATTCAACTAATTTAGCGAACAGATAATTATATTGTTGATGTAAAACATGACCGGAAGATACAAGGGCATTGGGAGTCTCGTATATTGTTTGATTCCGGTCTCTTGCGGATGAAAAAGCCAAACATGGGAGATGCCTAACCAAGTTACTGAAGCACCCTAAAATAGGTGATACTGACCGAGCAAACAATTGGTCTCCAGTCTCCATTAATCAACAAACAAAAAAACTCGTAATCATACTGGTTCAAATGTCGATTAAAAATTGAAAAACCGTTTCAAAAACCCGTATTACACACTATATATACAGTAGGTCTCCTGAGAGACCGTCTCTCTGAAGTTATATCAAACAAAATTCCGAGCCAATTAGAACCTTGATAAAACCGTTTTACACGAGACTTGCCAACCGACCTAATATTTGAGCTTCTTGGATCATTAGATGTGGGCTAAAAACACAACAAAAGCAAACCCAGTAAACATACAACAAAATTGCAAAACAAAACAACACATACAGTGAACATACTCAGCGCAGTTTTAGCAGTTACCACAAACACAAAAGCTCACTCTCCCGTTAACAATGGCGGAAGAAAAAGAGGCAACTGTTGCAGCTCCGTCTGGTCGACCATCACTCGGAAACTCCCACATCTCTAAGAGATCTCTTCGTAACAAATCTCTCTCCGTTTCCTTCGATGAAAAAGACTTAAAGTACTCTCTTTCTTTCTTTTATTTTCTGATTATTTCGTATTTTTTGTGTATTAATTTATGTAAAGTTTATGTCTTTATTGTTTATATGATGTTATTAGCTCATTTCATGAACTGGGTTGTGTATTAAATCACTTTTTAGGGTTTATATTGGTGATTTAGGGTTTTTTTAGATTATTTGGTTGGTGGGTTTTGCCCAACAGTGATTTAATTTTTGTGGGTTTTTAGGGTTTTGTTGGGAATTAGGAGAAAATAGAATTAGGGGTGAAAGTTGTATATCATTTAGAAATTAGGGTTGAAAGCTGTGTAATTCGCAACCACACTCGAAGACAGTGGTCTAACCGCATTTGGAACTTTGTCGGTTGAAGGAAGTAAAGTATACTCGTTGTTTTCGTGAGAGAAATAAAGTGTAGCTCATTTTCTGGCCAGTTTGGGGCATTCGTGTCCTGTTTCTTTGAAACTTCACCGGTTTCAAGGAAGTAAAGTTGTGTAATTAGGGGTGAAAGTTGTGTAGCATTTGAAACATTGTCGGTTCAAGGAAGTAAAGTATAATGATTGTTATAGCGAGGCAGATAAAGTAGCTGATTGTGTGGCCAGTTTGAGGCATTCGTGTTCCCGGGTTTAGAGTCATTGGCTTTTGCTCTCCTCTCTCATCCGTAAGGATGAGATAGGTTGATCGTATTCTTAAGGATCGACCTAGTTTTCTTTCCTTGCCAAAAAAAAAAAGAAAAAAAGAATGTGGGCATTGGAGTCGTGGTTGTTTGTAGTTCTGTGAGTTGTTTGATTGGACATTGTTTTAAGCATTGGTGATTGTATTGAACATCTAGTCTCTAGTTCGGATGATATGGGAAGGCTAATTAATTTAGAGCTGAGCCTTTCCATACCTTGCATAGTGAAAATCTTAGATAATTGTATGGAAAAAATTGGAGTTAACTATGGCATTTTAATGGAGCAGGGACTTTGTTGGTGGATTTCAAAAGAGAAAGAAGAAGAGGAGAAAGGAAGCTTATAGAAAACAAGAGGAAGCAGGTCGCCGTAAGCATCTCGAAATACGTAAACAGGTAGTTAGTTCCCTCATTTTGTTTGACATCTTTACTACTAATGTTGCATGTCATTGAATGATTTTTGTGCAAATGTCATTTACCCGAATTAATGGCGAATATGTTGAACTATGATCGAGAAACTTTGTTTTTGCCGTCACATTGTTAATCATGTGTATAGCCAGGTATTTAGTCTCTTTTTATCACACATTTATGTCATGGATTATTCCAGGCACCATATCTTGGGATGTGTGATAAGGAACAAATGTATCTTTACCCTCCCTCTTAAAATGCTGTCTGGCTTCTTACTGTTGAACGGGTAAGCCAGTCAGACCGCCGCAGACAATCTTGATAGCTTTTTTGTTTTCTTAGTATGCTCCTAAATACAAACTTAGTCGGGGGATCCTTCACAAAATTTGTAGAGAAAGGCGTGTGGAAACCTTGTATTTGAATTTGGAATAATAGTTAGATGTGGTTTAGTCTAGGAAGTCATTTTAGTGAAGGTTCTCACTGGTCACTCCTTGAGTTTATTTTCAAAAATATTTCCCTTCCCAATTTTTTTTAACGCTGACTCTGGAGGTGGATTAAAAAGGGCTAGAGTGGCCAGATTATACCACGTCTATCTCCTTTGGATGTGCTTGGTGGTGTTACTTCTAAATGCATCGAAAGAAAGGTTATTGATTGTGGTTTTGACTTGTTCCAATGTTAGAAATTTTAAGTTCAGCGCGAAGCCATCACTTACTCTTATTTTTGTTGTGATGTAATAAAGCAAAATGGCTCACTTATTCCATCAAAATGGCTCACTAAATTGGCTGCTCTTCTTGTTATTGTGAAGTAGTAGTCATTCGACTCGGTTCTTGACGCAATTTTCATCTTGGGTCATTTGGAAACAGCCTCTTTGTGTTGCTAACACAAGGGTAAGGCTGCGTACATTCGACCCCCCTTAACCCGCATTTTGCAGGAACCATTGCAGCGTTGGGTTTTTTTGTGTAATGTTGGTTGTTTGTTGCCCTTTTGTTGTTTGTGATTGTTGGAAAGAACTAAAGTTTGAAGGAAATTTGGGGTTTTGGTGTGATTTAGGTTCTTGCTGCTGCAAAAGATGTGGAAGAAAAACAAAATATATATGCCCCTTTTAATATTCTTCCATTGGATGCTGCTGGAGCTTCACAGGCTGTCATGCAGCTTGAAGAGGTACCTTTTATTCGAAAAAAACTAGTTACGAAGATTTGATTTTGGCTTGTTATTTTGAATTCTGTGTCTTTGTTATGTAACAATCGGCTTTAATTTTCGTGATATGTTTGATACTTTGATTTAGTAAAAGACTGGCTGCGTTTGTTTTTATTGGGTGGTGAGTGGTGACGGTCATTTGATGCAGTTTTCATGCAGGTTTGAGGTTGTTTGAAATATGTAATGAATTCGTCAAAGTAATGAGATTAATCTACCGTTTACTAGTAATTTACTATGTACTTTCTCCTTATTAGCCGGCTTAGTTGCAAAAATTCCCAATTTCTGCTTCATGCATGCATGGATGCATGGTTACACAATGCTGTGGAGGGCTTACTTACTAATGTGTTTAAAACCGTAGATGCTGCTTGTATTTTTGGAGGCTAGTGGTTAATCTTGTTACTTGATACAATTGATATTTTCACTGGAAATATAGTACATTCTGTAAGATTTGGACAAGACCCCCTTTTTGTTTCGTATGATGATGATTTTGAGTTTGTATCATTGTCTGTTGTGTAACAGGTCAAGGCTGCCATCTCTGCATTATGGAACACTCATGGCTTAACCTGGCCACCCGCATTTGAGCAGCATCGGCAAAGAACCAGTGAATTGGATGTTTTTGATTGGCTGAGAGCTATGTTTGGATTTCAGGTACGTCTTCTTAATGGTAGCCTTTGGTGTTCCGCTCCTTGTGAGTTACTCTGTGAATCACATTAAAAGATGCTTGATAACTGAGAAGAGACGTTGGTCTATTTGTGTCTTGCAGAGAGACAATGTTCGTAATCAGCGAGAAAACTTGATAATACTGCTAGCTAATGTTCATATAAGATTGAATCCAAAGCCTGAGCCTATGAACGAGGTTGGAACCTATCTTCTGGTGTCTTTTCGTCTCTTTCACAGTTTCATATGTGACCCAATTTGTTTTTTCGAGAACATATACTATGAGATTATTGGCTATTTTCTTGCTCAATTATGCTTATGGGGAATTGTTTTTGTTGCACAGCTTGATGATAGAGCTATTGACACTGTAATGAACAAGCTCTTCAAAAACTACAAAACCTGGTGCAAATTTTTAGGACGAAAACACAGTCTAAGGTTATAATACATATTTTAACTTCTCAAAGTATCAGACTTAAAATTCATCTGGAAAAAATCTCGACCATGATGTCTTCGTCTAGTCTACTGATTCATGTAATTTTCTTTGTCAATTATAGGTTACCCCAAAATCAACAAGAAATCCAGCAAAGGAAAATACTGTACATGGGGCTGTATCTTCTTATCTGGGGGGAAGCAGCGAATATTCGCTTTCTACCAGAATGCCTGTGCTATATTTTTCATAATGTAAGCAATTGTACATCTATCTAATCTGCATCCTATTGCGGGAATTCCCTTTGACGGTCGACTTATCAAAGGGGTTGTCTTGGAAATTTGTTTAGATGGCATATGAGCTACATGGATTGCTGGCTGGAAATGTTAGCATTGTAACTGGGGAGAATATAAAGCCCTCGTATGGAGGGGATGATGAATCTTTCCTTCGAAAGGTCATCACACCTCTCTACCATGTCATCGAGAAGGTACATTGTTTTGTGGTGAAGGGAAGTTTTTACTAAAATTCATGAATCACTGAAACCTCAATAACGTACGAAGACTCCTTGTTGTTTGACACTTATTTTCTTTTAGTATTATTATTGTTGCTATCAGTTTTTTGTATAGCAGTATGCAGCTATGACGTCTGTTATATTCTCTTTGTGATGCTATTACAGGAAGCCCAGAAAAGCAGAAATGGCAAGGCTCCATACTCAGCTTGGTGCAACTATGATGATCTGAATGAGTATTTCTGGTCAGCATCAGATTATGCTTTGTACTCATTGTATTACCAATTTAAGGCCAATGCCCTTTTTTGTTCCCCTACTACAAAAGCTTTGTTCTTCTTTCAGGTTTGCAGATTGTTTTTCATTAGGTTGGCCTATGCGCGATGATGGAGAGTTTTTTAAATCTACGCGTGAAAATGTTAAGGTAAAGTCTTTCTGTATTTCTGTTGAAGTTAACAATAAGATGTTGTCAAAGCTAACATGCGCCACTTACCTATCATTCAAGGGAAGAAAGGTGACCAATACAAATTCAAAAAGCACAGGAAAATCTAATTTTATCGAGACAAGAACATTTTGGCACATCTTCCGAAGTTTTGATCGTCTGTGGACTTTCTATATACTGGCTCTTCAGGTAAAGCCTAATTGATATTTTTTTTTTAAATAGAATGATTTCCAGTGAGTTGTCTGCTTTCAAATTTTGTAAGTAAGATGTGTTTATCAAGATGTGGAGCTGTGGTTGCAGGCGATGGTGATTATTGCTTGGTCTGAAACTCCGATTTTGGAAATTTTTAAGAAGGATGTCTTGTACCCTGTTTCAAGTATTTTCATCACTGCAGCTCTTCTCCGTGTGCTCCAGAGTATGTTCTTGGCTATGGTTTAAAACTTAAAATATGGCAATCTTGAAGTCTGATCAACTTTATTATCTTGAATTTCCCCTCGTAACACTTCTCTTCTCTACAATGACGAACAGTCCTGGTTTTGATATATGTGATCCTTATACTCTTAGTGAGGTTTTTAGCAAAAAAGAGCTTTAGTACTTCTTAGCGTAACGAAATTTTTTCCTGCATTGGGAGGTGTTTGTTCATCAGTCTCGAGCATTAATTTCATCAGAGCTATATATTCATAGAAGACAAGCATCAGGACAGAGTGAAACTTTAGATCTGGACCGTAAAACTTGTTAATTCTTAATTGTTTTGAAAGATCTTGTAGCTGATCACAGGATAAGACCAATTTGAACAGAACATGTTGAAGATACTGTAAGCAGCTATAAAGCAACATTATCTATTTTTTACATCTTCCTAGTGGATTAAGCTCCACTAGAATAATAAATTTCTTTCTAGGTTGACTTCTTAGCTTGGTGAAATAGATCTCACTAGATGATTCAGAAAGTATAATGCACATGTTTTTCGTATTAGACGACAATATATCAAGAGTCTCAAAGGCTCCTGCCAATGGGGGGTGGTAGTGGTTATGCTGTATTAAATCTCACCCTTGTAGTAGTGCCTACACTGATAGAACACCGAGAGGATTGTTTTATATGATTGTTGCTTCACAATAAAACAACGCAAAGAGTTTGATGAATTATTTTAATTTATTCTATCATAATCTAGTAACAAAAAAATACGAAGTCTTTGGCTTCTATGGATATGTAAAACATAAGATTTTCTTAGATATAATTTGTGTTTTTGCAGATCATGTTGCTCTCTCATTGTTGTTCTATAAGTATGTTTGAAGTCTAGTTCTCATTGGTTTATTATTTCTAGGTTTTCTGGAAATCGTTCTCAACTTTCCGTCTCAGCGTAGGTGGAAATTCACAGATGTCTTGAGAAATGTCCTGAAGTTTATTAGCAGCCTTGCATGGGCTGTAGCTCTCCCACTCTTTTATGTACATTCATTCAATGTGGCGCCGCAGCAAATCAAAGACGTACTATCATTTCTAGGGCAATTAAAGGGTGTCCCTGCTCTGTATATCATGGCGGTGGCATTGTATTGTCTCCCTAACATACTGGCTGCAGCATTCTTCCTCTTCCCAATGCTTAGGCGTTTTATTGAGAATTCTGATTGGCTCATCATAAGATTCCTTATGTGGTGGTCACAGGTACTTCAAGTGATATGATGTCCATTATTCTTTTACTGTGAATATCATTAAAATTTAAGTAAGTTACAGGCCACTGAGTATTAAGGACTGCGGATATAATCTGAGGCACTCTCAAATGAATTAGCATGCAATTGATGCCAGTAGATAAAGACCTACTAGGTCATAAAAGCTTATAAATTCTCTCTTTGATACAACCTCTACCCCTAAGTAAGTATATAATGGCCTAGTAAGGTATCAAATGGGTGTCTTGTACAATTTAAGTCTCAAGTTTCTGATAAAACAAAATCTAATGATAGCTTAAAGCAGATGTGGCATGCTACTGCCGCAACAGAAAAAATTATGCATCTGATGGGTTGTTAGTATGTGTTGGTCGGACGGAATTGGTAGGGTGATCTTATGCCAAGGCAGTAGAGTTGCTCCTTTGTTTGACAAAAGTCTCCATTTGGTTAATCTACTCAAAAGAAATGGGGATGATGATTATGGTTTTAGGCATTAGATCCATAGTTTCACTACATATGGTTGCCCTTCTTAAATAGGATCATGGAAGAAAAGCATGTGTTTTTCCGTATTGTGCATGTTAGTGTAGCTCCAGGTTGTACTTTGACGTTTATTTCAATCCCAGTCTCTTTTTCATCATGAATTTCATGATTAAAGAGAAGGGATAGAAGGAAATCTGAATTATTTGTCCCAAAATTGTATACCCTGTATTTTCTTTGGCGGTTATATCTCTATAATGTTGTGCACTGCCATGTCTAGTAAATTATAGAAGAACAAGGGAATTTGTAATAATTTTGTCCTAGATTTATATGACTTGTCAGTTGTGTGGCATCGTCTGTGCTCCATTGACCGATCCAGATGAAACTGCTTTTCCTGCATTCTAGTCTTGGCGGATACATCTCTGTAACGTTGTGTACCACCATGTTCAGTAATTGTTTTGGTTTTTATGCAGCCCAGGATTTATGTGGCTCGAGGCATGCATGAAAGCCAGTTTTCTCTTATAAAGTGAGTCCGAGATAAATCTCTTTAGTAGCTTGATTGATTTTCATTATTGTGTCCTGTCATGCTATTGCTAACCCACATTTGCTTCAGGTATACCGTGTTTTGGTTACTGTTGCTAGCATCAAAGATTGCATTCAGCTTTTTTGTAATGGTACAGTTTTTTCTTCTGGTACATGTTTATATGGAAGTTCGAGGTTCTTTTTACACTCAAAAGCCTGTTATCTTTTCCCAGATAAGACCCTTGGTGAAGCCAACGAAGGATATAATGAGCATCAATAAAGTTAAATACCAGTGGCACGAATTTTTCCCACATGGTATTCAGTTGTTCATCTAGATGCATTCTTGTTAACTTGTCTCGTTGTATGTACTGATGTTTAGCTTGTTAATGCAGCTCGAAACAATTATGGTGCAGTGGCCTCACTTTGGGCTCCAGTTATCATGGTATGTCATAAATTATTAGGTTTTACAGCTAGAAATCTTGAAATCCTTCGTTCTTAATATGCTTTCAGTCACCAGACTCTGCTTTGCAATCCTCACCCCCTTCCAAACATGCAGGTTTATTTCATGGATACTCAAATTTGGTACTCTATATTCTCCACAATATATGGTGGTTTCATAGGAGCATTTGATCGGTTAGGAGAGGTAGTTTATGAGAATTCATAGACCTTAGTTTCAACAAAATCATTTGTATGGACTCTTTTTACCGAACATGGGATATTAATATATTATGGATGTTTCACATTGAACAGATACGAACCCTTATGATGCTAAGGTCAAGATTTCAGTCACTACCTGGTGCCTTCAATGACTGCCTGGTGCCTTCTGATAAGCCCAAAAAGGGCTTTTCTTTGTCAAAGCGATTTGCCGAGGTTCCTGATTCTTTCCATTTTTTACAAAGCTTGGTAAAGAATAAGATCAAGTGCATTGTTATAAATAATTCCCTTCAATGACGTAGGCAAGTGCTAGCAAGAGAAGTGAAGCTGCTAGATTTGCACAGCTGTGGAACGAAATCATTTGCTGTTTTCGGGAAGAAGACCTTGTTAACGACAGGAAATGCCACTAATCTTGCCCTCTTTGTTACTTTTTTTCTCTGCATAATATTATTCTTTTTAGTAAAAAAATAAATATTTCTGTAGCAATGAAGAAGCAATATCGGACAACGAATCCTCCAATTACAAAGAAGTCCTATTCAGTTCATTTAATGTTAAAGCAACAAATGTTATTTTCTCCCCGCATGATATTGAATCAGATTCTGCATTATTCAGGGAGATGGATCTACTACTTGTGCCTTATACTTCAGATCCTAGCTTAAAAATAATTCAATGGCCACCCTTCTTGCTTGCAAGCAAGGTAAGATTATTCTAGTCTCCGAGATTTCAAGAAACTTTCGAAGTATGTGTAGTAACGCTTTTTAATGGATTGATTTGCTTATGTAGATACCGATTGCATTGGATATGGCAGTTCAATTTCGTCCAAAGGACTCCGTTCTTTGGAAGCGAATTTCTTCAGACGAATACATGAAATGTGCTGTTATTGAATGCTATGAATCGCTTAAGCAGGTGCTGAACATTATGGTTGCTGGAGAAAATGAGAAAAGGTAAAAGTTGACAATTACCACTTTGTTAACAAACTAGTAATAATGCTTTATAGTTTATACATATATTTATACTTTATCCCACGAGACCAAAATATATTCATCTATCATGGTTTTGCTGTACATTAGTTCAATCTAATAGTCTACTTTTAGTAATGCATGGTGGACTGGACCTTTTTTCTAACTTGTTACTATTGTTCAACTATTTTTTTTTTTGATATTTCCTATGTTACTCGGACTTGGGTAGGGGTATTGGACACAGTATGTATCCAATTGTCGGGTTTGCCATAGCTGTTAAGGCATCAGGACTTTGTCATAAACATAGGATACTGATACATGATATACATCCATACATGGGGTCATGTTTTGAAACTAGAATTTGATTAAAACTTTGAGATATTTTGAATATTTTATTGTAATATAAAAATGTTTGAGATATAATGCTTAAAATCTCCAAAATCATACTCCGTATTAAATAAATGCTTTATAAAAAGTTTCTTCATCCACATGTTAGCCTCCATTTTTATCTTTGTTATTAGAAATGTTGGGTTGGTACTTGATAAGTGTTGGGTTGGTACTTGATAAGTGTTGAGTACGGAACCATGGATTTCGTATCCATATGCTTTAGTGTCATGTTTGACCCGTGTACGGCCCTAGAAATGAAGATTCAAGTAACATAGGTTGTTTATGTTGCTGGAGTTCAGACTGCATTTGGTTGCCTGGTTAGAGTCAAGTTCTCCACTTGGATCAACACTTGACTTTTTTTTTTCTTAATTGATAAGATTAATCATGACAGTGCGACAACATATTTACTCTGTTCTCACTTACTATATGGGCATCTTCATGTTGTGTGGCTGTATATGAGCGTCACCTTACTGTGTCATTTAGTAAATGGGCGTCCTGGTCTCTGTGTCCTGTATTAAATAGTACTATCTCTTATCAGAATAACTTATGATGTACAATAAGATTCCAGCAGAATAACCTTATTCCGGTGTAAGAAGGGGCCTAGGGGTAAGATAACACTTTTTTTCCGTTGTAAAGGAGCCTAGGGCTTTATTTTAGTGCCGACGGGTTTCAAACTCAAGTCATGAGTATTGCCATTCTCAAGCTAGTCCCAGCTGACATCAGCCCTAAAATAAGACCCGTATACTTCATTACTGTAACATGCTTTTAGTAAGCGATGACTCATTTTGAGTATAATGCAAATTGTTTGCCGGCCAGGTTAGTAGATGTTTCTATTTCATGGTTATCTTTAATTCTTTACAGGATAATCTCCAACATTGTGAAAGAAGTAGAGACAAATATATCCAAGAATACACTCCTTACAAATTTCAGAATGAGCGCTTTGCCTACTCTTTACAAGAAGTTTGTGGAACTGGTTGGATACCTGGTGAGTAATAAACAGCTGTATGATAATATCTGTACATAGAATTCTTCAATTTATCTACTCAAACTAACACTATTATGCCATATTTAAGAGAGACGGCAACTCTTCCAAACGAGACTCTGTAGTGTTGCTATTGCAAGACATTCTGGAAGTTGTTACACGTGACATGATGGTGAATGAAATTCGGTACGCGACTTGTTCTTCTTCTGTACGTTATATATATTGTATACTTGAAAGCTTACCATATCTATATTTATATGATATTCTGGTAAAACTAATGTAAATTTACTGTCACATTCAGTGAATTGGTGGAACTTGGGAACAGCGGTAAGGTTGGAAATCAACTTTTTGCTTCTATTATATTTCCACCAAAGGTTACACCACAATGGGAAGAACAGGTATAATTACTTTGTTTATATCCTTTTAAATCAGAGTTTTTGCAAATGAATAAGAGACCATAAAAAATTACGCCTTTTCCAGATACGTCGTCTCTATCTACTTTTGACAGTCAAGGAATCTGCCATGGATGTTCCAACTAACCTTGAAGCACGAAGAAGGATGTCATTTTTCACGAACTCATTGTTCATGAATATGCCACGTGCTCCCAAAGTTCGTAAGATGCTGTCATTCAGGTAAGTCTGGACTTTAAGAACTCGTGTGTCTTCTGATTTGTTAAATATTGTCTATCATAATTCATAATTCCCAGGAGGCTGTTTAGAGGGTTGCTCAAGCAAAAATAGTTTCATATAAATTTATCACGAGGGTCTTGGACAGGGTTAAAATGGAAAAACCTGAAAATGAAGGGTAATTTGAACCAACATAGCGACATTCATGCCTTTTAAATGTTTGAAAGCTTTTTTAGAACTTCTATCCTTTGCAATGATTATAAATTTTTTGATAGATAGCTTTGATACATACTCCTCTAACTCGAAGTCAGTGGAGAGTAATGGACTAGGATAAAAATTACTCCGTATTTCATTATTTCATCTGCCATCAAAGGCTGATAGCATACTTTGCTGTGAATTGTTGGCGGACTCTTACCCTTTTTTTACGTACAAACTCCGCAGTGTCCTTACTCCTTACTACAGCGAGGAGACATTATACTCTAGAAATGACCTTGAAATGGAAAATGAAGATGGTATCTCAGTTATATACTACTTGCAGAAGATCTTTCCAGGTTCTATATTACAGACTTACAGAGTTCAATTTAAAGTTCCCATAAATTTTCAATTTAACAGAGCAACATTTGAGGTTTGTTCTTATCCTTTGTAGATGAATGGAATAATTTTATGGAACGAAATAATTGCAAGGAAGAGGGCGATGTTTGGGGAAGTGATGAGAACATCTTACAGCTTCGCCATTGGGTTTCGTTAAGAGGACAAACTCTCTGCAGAACAGGTGGGTTCTACTAATTATTAGTACATATGAAGATTCATATAATTATATTTAAGTACACTGGCATCTGACAAAATGAAATTTACATGTGCAGTCCGAGGGATGATGTATTATCGAAGGGCGTTGAAACTCCAGGCTTTTCTCGACATGGCCAATGAAGAGGGTAAGTAATCAGAAACTTATGGTGTACTTTTTGTTATTATAACCATTGATACTTCAAGTGACTGATAACTGGTGGGTGGAGCATCATTTTTTCATATGACAACTTCATGTAAAAACAAAAGAGGTGGGATGTTGGCCAAGTGGGTGCCTAAAGGGATGATCTTTTCCAGCTTGGTCTAGAGTACTTATAAGTGTTATAACTCCCTTGGTTTTATAAGAGGGCTGGCTAGAGACTCGATCGTATGTATGATCTACGAGAATTGTAAAAAATTACTACAAGTTAATAACAACGAGATGACATTTCATTGAATGTACTAGGGTTACCTTCTCTGTAGTACACACTGGTTGAGGTCTTTAGATATCTAGTTATGTTATATTTATTTGCCAAAGCTTAGAGATTTAAAAAGATTAAGGCTATAATTAGGGACGGTTTACTTATTCCCTTGGACCCTGCAGATAGTTTACCCAATAGTTTACTTTTCCTGTTTAGGCATGTTTTGAATGATGGAGATGAATGTGGAAGTGTGGGTCTCCCTAGCCTAGTTGCATTTATGTACATAGAAAACGATCCAAAGCAAACGTAGATTATCATTTTGCGTAAACTATGTCAATGGTGGGCTCTTTTTGTTTGTGCTTCAGAGATACTAGAGGGTTATAAAGCAGTCACGGCTCCAATAGAAGAGGAGAAGAGAAGTCAGCGAACCCTGTATGCACAGCTGGAAGCTGTTGCTGATATGAAATTCACATATGTGGCAACATGTCAGAACTATGGTAATCAGAAGCGAAGTGGAGATCGCCGTGCTACAGACATTCTGAATTTGATGGTCAAGTAAGCGTTATATAGACAGATGTAATCTAAACTTTGGAGCACAATCTGGCATTATAAGATACACTAAAAATGTTTCTTCTCCAGTTATCCATCTTTGCGTGTGGCATATGTTGATGAAGTTGAAGAAAGAGATGGTACTGGGAATGTCCATAAGGTGTATTACTCCGTTCTGGTCAAAGCTGTTGAGAATCTCGATCAGGTAAGAATGCCTCATTGTTACATGTGTCCGGGGGCTGGCCTGTCTAAAAAACGCCACTGTTATTTAAATTCGGTATTTCGAGCTGTAAGAAAAGGCACTCACAGTGCTCTAATTCTTCCTAAAGGAAATTTACCGCATCAAGTTGCCTGGACCTGCAAAGGTAGGGGAAGGGAAGCCTGAAAACCAGAACCATGCCTTAGTTTTTACAAGAGGAGAAGCCCTTCAAGCGATAGACATGAACCAGGCAAGTGCTTTTACTGTCTAATCTGTTGTGCAATGACGACTTGGACATTTGGTAAAATGTGAATGTCTCACAGGACAATTACTTAGAAGAAGCTCTTAAAATGCGTAACCTCTTGGAAGAATTTAAAGAAGATCATGGAGTGCGTCCTCCTACTATTCTTGGTGTCCGTGAGCATATCTTCACAGGAAGGTAATTTGTTATATCTAGTTATAGCAAGTTGGTGCAATCTCAATCATCTTTTAAGAACTTGACCGATGATAAGATTATTGTATTCTTTTCCCTGCAGTGTTTCGTCCTTGGCTTGGTTTATGTCGAATCAGGAAACAAGCTTTGTTACGATTGGCCAAAGAGTTCTTGCAAGGCCATTGAAGTATGGAACTGAATTTCGAAATCTATATAGAACATACACAATTAGAATAGGAAATTATATAAATATTGGTTTTAAATATCTGTCGTGACACAGATATACGACCGAGTTATAAAGGTTTTGGAGGTCACCGCGACCACATTTGAGGTGGTATGACCGTATTTAACGAGGTTAGGGCATTAGGCCACAATAACCGATGTTTCGTCTCTGGCCGAAGCTGGTATTTAACACTATGATTACGTAACATACAAACGTATAATCTGATTCATTTTTCAGAATCATAATAACATTAAAGAAATCAATCATGCAGAGTGAACCCTTTTGGCAAAGGATATAATCAAATAACATAGCGAGAGATTAAAGCCAAATTTCAGCTATCCCAGTGCTAGACCTTTGTAACATTGTGTTTATTTTGGTTCTGCTTCTCGCCTCTCAAATTCTCCAACTTTGTAAAAATTGCCAGGGTCCGCTTCCACTACGGCCACCCAGATGTTTTTGATAGAATATTCCACATCACCCGTGGTGGTATGAGTAAGGCATCCCGTGGAATTAATTTAAGCGAGGATATTTTTGCAGGTATGATCAAACAAAACTCTGTTCTTCTGTATCCACCCTGTTTCTGTCTGCCCTTCTGTCGGTATTCCACTGTATGAAGGATTTGACTAGTTGGTAACATGAGGCAGCTGCTAGCCTTCATATCAGTAACGCCCAATTTTGCTCATTATTACCTTATGCTGTAGGATTCAATTCAACATTAAGGCGTGGAAATGTTACTCACCATGAGTATATCCAAGTAGGGAAGGGACGAGATGTTGGTCTCAACCAAATCTCATTGTTTGAAGCAAAAGTAGCCTGTGGTAATGGAGAGCAAACCCTCAGTCGAGATATTTACAGATTAGGCCATCGCTTTGATTTTTTCCGCATGCTTTCGTGTTACTTCACAACAGTTGGATTTTATATCAGTTCCATGGTAAGCTCCTTTCACAGAGAATAAACTTCAGAAGTTTTTTGCTGACATCCTTTCCTTTAAAATTACTTTACAGAGAAGACACCCTGCAGGAATTTTTTATTGACTCTGTTTCTTCGTCGGTAAAGTTCTTTTTTTTTTGTTGCTTTACTAAAGCATCTTTGATTGTGATCTTGCAGATGGTTGTCCTTACGGCATATGCTTTTTTGTACGGAAGGCTGTATTTATGTTTGAGCGGTTTAGAGGAGTCAATTGTTAGATTTGCTCGGGCGAAGGGAGAAACTGCCTTGAAGGCAGCTATGGCTTCAGAGTCTGTAGTACAATTGGGGCTTCTCATGGCCTTGCCTATGATCATGGAGATTGGACTGGAAAGGGGATTCAGAACTGCATTGGGTGAAATGATCATCATGCAATTACAACTGGCGGCTGTGTTCTTCACATTTTCGCTTGGGACAAAAGTACATTATTACGGTCGTACCATCTTACACGGAGGAGCCAAGTACAGAGCTACGGGTCGTGGATTTGTCGTTCGCCATGAAAAATTTGCAGAAAATTATCGAATGTACTCTAGAAGTCATTTCACGAAAGGACTAGAACTTATGATGTTGCTCATAGTATATCACGCGTATGGCACAGCAGCCGCTGGGTCGGCATCCTATATACTACTTACTGGGTCCATGTGGTTCCTCGTCATTTCATGGTTATTTGCTCCCTTTATATTTAATCCTTCTGGATTCGAGTGGCAGAAGATTGTAGATGATTGGGATGATTGGACGAAATGGATAAGTAGTCATGGCGGTATTGGTGTTCCAGCAACCAAAAGCTGGGAATCATGGTGGGATGAGGAGCAAGAGCACTTGTTATACACTGGTTTTTCTGGACGTTTCTGGGAGATTGTTCTTTCTCTGAGGTTTTTTCTATACCAATACGGTGTGGTGTATCATTTACATGTGGCCAATGGAGATACTAGTATAATGGTACGAGAACAATCACAAAATTTCACAAACTCTTATTTTTTCTACTTTGGATCTTGCTTACACAATTTTCTACTCGTAATACCACGGTGTTTTTTCAAATTTTGTCATGTTCATGTACCCTCGATTTCTAAACTCAATTAATAGATCTCAAAATAACCCAAGTACTCTAATCTGCATGTTTCAATGTTATGTCTAGGCACTTTTAATTGATTACTCAGCAATACTTTCATTTCGTTAATTGGCAGGTTTACGCTTTGTCATGGCTTGTTATAGTTGCAGTGGTGGTCATTCTAAAGGTACAAGCTCGTTACATCAATTCTGTAAGTTGCCTAGGATAATCTGTGACAATACTGACACCTTGAGTTTGGCATTGTGTTCGCAGATTGTGTCCATGGGTAGAAAGAGGTTCAGTGCAGATTATCAACTAATGTTCAGACTATTGAAGCTTTTCCTTTTCATTGGTTTTGTGGTCACTCTTGTTATCTTCTTCGTATTCCTTAATCTGACAGTCGGAGACATATTTGTGTGTTTATTGGCCTTCATGCCTACAGGATGGGCTCTTTTATCGGTACACACACTCTCTCTCT
>JAYMSF010000170.1:0-19654 GCA_036897335.1 Silene vulgaris | reverse complement strand
TGATCAGTTCGGATAATCGGATTTTTTGCTCAGCTCTAGTACATAGTACATACCAAACGCTTTTTAGCTGGCTCCTCCACATACCTAAATGAAAACAAAAAGTCTTGCTGAAGACGGGTCGGATCTTACAATGGGTAATTTGTGAGAGGAAATGGGTAGAGGGGACAAGGTGGGCACCCCCCATATGCTCCCCATTCACATCTCATGGGTATTTTGTGAGAGGAAATGGTATCCGTCTTCATTTGTCACGGATATGGTGTGTCTTCAATGAGATTTTGTGAAATGAAAAGGGGACTGATTTTTATGTCGACGTTTTCATTTTAAAAGACGATAATGACCTTTGTCCATTTACAACAATTTCTCTCTTTAAACAATTTTCTTTCCAATTTCACTAAATCCAACTAAATTTAAAAAAATAAAACAAAAATTAACAACATTTGTAGAGAATATATGGCATATATTACGTTGCATAAAATATTTTGTGTATCTTTTCATAATTCTAATATGGTATCAGAGCCTCATGCTCTTGATAAAGGTTAACGCCTTAAGAGTTGATCCTCTTCCGCTGGCACCACCCACCACCCTTACTCCACCCCCTAAAGAATTGCATCAAACCCCTGGCGGCCACCACTCTCTTGGCCACCCTTATCAAACTTGTTGCCTACGCAACCACCACGTTTGCATCAAACTACCTTAAACGATCAATCGATCAACCCCTATTTTGGTCTCCATGATCACCCCTTACAAACTTGGTCACCTATAACCAGCGTTACAAAGTTGGTCATCCACAAGACCACCCTTTTTAACTTTATTGTTCTCCTAGACATTTCTCAAAATTTGGCCACAACCCTATCGGTCAAACACTCAAATCTCGTTATCTATTTTACCCTTTTCTATCTTAAAAAAAAAAAAAAAAAAAATCTCACTTCTCTAAAACTCATATAAGTCATATTCCAGGAAAATATCTCCTCAAACCACATGATCATCCATTCTAATTTGCAAGACTCCCCATTACTGTCATCGTTCATCACCAAAACCACCGGACCAACCTTCTCGTTATAAAACTGGTTCATCCCCTTCGTTAGTGCAACTTCATCAGTCTCACAATACCACCCTCCGCTGCTATTCTCGTCACCGTCTTCTTGTGCTACATACTATCATATCCAAGCTCGGACTTTCCGTTCCGCCGTCCGACTTGCGGGGGCATGTAGAGAATATATGGCATATATTACGTAGCATATAATATTTTGTGTATCTTTTAGTTATAGCAACTGTAATATTGTAATTATCTCTTCCTTATTTATCTCCTTATGTTACGGCTAGATTATGGCAATTAGGTTAGTTTAGCATACGGAATATTAGTATATATATGTAACCCTATCGTCAATGTAAAGTATACAATTCAACCTTTCATAAATCTATTACATATGACGTTTTGACATGTCCACACGTGTGATTATGCTAACACTAAACTGATTTTTCCTTTATAAAACGAAGCGATTAGTATAATTGGTAAATGTACAAGTAGGAAGAAGTACGTATAAATGCAAGGTGAAAATGACACGCCTTTACAAATAAGTAGGAAGCACACTTCACGGTGAGACTCTCTCACGTCATCTTTTTCGTCTTCTTCAACAAATTTTAATATCTGACATCTTTTCTCTGTTTGTATTCCAGTCAAGATATCAGAACAGTGCCATTCAATTCTGCATTCTCTCTCTTCCTTTTGCACGCCATCTGATGTCATTCCTTCCTTGGATTTCCCTTTCTCCATTTTTGCATATATTATTAGAGAATATATCCTAACTAATGATAATATATTATCCTCTAATAATATCTCATAGTATCCTCTAATATATTCTCTAATATATATCTTCATTCCCCTCATACACAAATTCTCATTGAAATCAGTACTATCCGCTTTAAGCTTAATAGGTACAGATAGTGTTTCTTAAAGAAGATTTACTTCGCCTCGTATTGCCTAGAGATGGAAATGGGCCATGTCTGGCTGTGCCTCGTGCCGGTCTACCGTGCTAGGAGAAGAGAATGACATGGCCCAGGCACGCAAAGGTGGGCTCTGTGCCGTGCCTATGAATTTAAAATGGCGTCCAAATATGGCCCACAACCTTTAGCGTGTCCAAAAGTAAATGTTACCAATGGATTGGATACGAGGGATCGGAATATAATATAAATCAAGTTTAATTTGGAAGTAAGAGTGAGTAGGGTAGATACTAGATAGAGCCAATAGAGGTAATCGGGAGCAGGTGCGTGGTAGAACGCGCTGTCAGTAAGAGTGTGACAAGAAGAAAAGAGGGGATACTCAATAGCCCAATGATTTGTGAGGCCATGCAATTTGCATACTATACATTGTCATCACTTGCCATGCAAACGTACTCTTCACTGCCCTGCCCTCCTGCTTTGCATGCCATTTTTCTTTTACATTTTTTTCTCTTTTTTCTTCCAGTTATTTCCAACAAGACAAATTCGCTAGAAGAGAAGAGAGTTTACCGCCTAGAATATTTTTTCTATGACCAATTGGTTTTAGAGCGAGTGTAACCTCCTTGGGCTTATAAAACGGACTTTCTCCTCCATTTCAGTAATAAGATCGAGTTCATTAAAGATCCCAATCTTGAGATTTATTAAAGATCCTAATTTTTTCGAAATCTATTTATAAAAGGGTGCAAAAGCTATGCTTTTTCAGAAGGTTACCCGTTCTAATACTACTTTGGGTCAAACACGCTTAACTATGAAATCTTGATGAGATCTAGTGTATTAGTGCTGATATTTTCGCCCTCATTCAAAGATCTTTATGGAAAGGTTAAAATCCTTTGAAGGACTAATATGTTCAAAATATCCCCAATAAAGTTTACTATGTATTATCCAATCAAAGGACTATTTAGATTTTCCTATCGAATTTCTTAATCAAGAAAGTTGAAATAACGTTATCTCGTTGAAAAGTTCAGAGCGTGCTTTCTATCTGCCATTATCTAAAACTAATCTAAGTTATTAATGATAGGACTATATATGTAAATAGAAAATGTTGTAAATGAACAAGATATCAAGGAATTGTATATACGTAAGTTAATTTGTGAAGAGATGAAGTGAGCTGAGCTGAACTGGACTAAACAGACATAGCTGAACTGAGCTGAACATAGCTGAGCTCAAATTAAGTCAGAAAGAACGACAAGCCTAAGTGTTATCTTATAATGCCACTAGCCATTCATTGATCGCAGCGAAGCCGGACTGACTTGCCTGAATAGAGCTTCAAGAGCAAGAACCGCTTTCTAGCTAAGATTCTTATTAGCTAGCTTCGCGTAACCAATTGATTCATATATTGACCGAACCCCATTGGAATTCCGTTTAATCGATCAAGAAGGGATAGGATTGGAAAAAGTAATAATAACATTTCGTGCCACCTTAATGTATATATTTTCAGTAATTCAATAACGATTAAGATGTATTTTAATTTTATTCAACGCCTGGTGCACATTTATCGCGCGCCCCCACTAAATCTTCTCGCTCCACCGCTAATGGAGTAGATCCATCTTTAATTTGACTGTTTCTTCTAATACCATGAATGTGATTTTGTCACATAGATTCTGCAATAGAATAATACATCTGATCTAGGAAGATACATACAATTAGGAAAGAGAGAGACATAACAATGAGAAATAAAAAGGCCCGTGCTTGCATATAAACAAGCTATACGCTATATAGAGTAGTACGACCACGAAGCTATAGCTGCTGCATGAGGATGAGCTGCATGGGACCATGCACGTACGTATGAACAATTCTGCAAAATCTGCATGGTTCAAAATTTGGAGACTTCTTTCACGAGATTGTATCTATTGTATCATGTTACGTCGCTATTATATAATACTATTCTTAGCCGTAGCAATAGGAATGTTATTTTCCAAGGACAGAGACATTGCATAACCCACCCAATTCCCAATTATTCTTAGGCCTAACCCTTCGAAACTTAGCCCATTCACCATATATTTTGGGTTGTTCTAGTTTATTTTCATATGCTATTCTACTCTATTGGGCTGATAGGTAAAGGACCTTCTAATCTATTAAGAAAGTTTATTGCTTCGTCTTCATAGCAGCTGCAGCAACAGCAACAGCAACAGCAACAGCAACAGCAACAGCAACAGCAACAACAATATTAGAGTCTTGCTCCCAAAATGATTTGGGTCAGCTAACATGAATCACGTTTAGAACAGTCCCTAGGTGGAAAGTAAAAAAGTAAATGGGAAGTAATTAACACTAATACCCTGAGGGAATCTTTTCTTCTTTTTTTTGATAAAATGTAAGTACTCCGTATTATATATCAAAAAACCGTAACCATTCCGCACAAGCAAATTACAATCAGGTAGATGTGTAAAACCCCGCACTACAACTTATATTTTGAGCCCACGCAAATAGGCCCAAAATGAAAAAACAAAATCAGATGTCAACAAAACCCGATTAAAACAAAATCAGATTTCATCCCCAAATCTTCACTGAAATCGCCATCTCCTCATCTCCTCATCTCCTCATCTCTTCATTTTCATCACCATCAATCTTCAATCATATGCAGCCCGAAGCTTTTCTATCCATCCCACATCACTTCTAGAGCATTTCTCCCACTTTATGCTTCCTATCCTCCTCTTCATCTCGCCTATTATGTCTCGAGCAAGATACTTCGGCCTAATCAAGGGAATCTTTGATCATTGCCCGTGTACCATTGTTTATAAGAAGGCTGATATGAGTGGTAGGAGAAGCTTTAAATATTTTAATATGTGGAGGCAATCTGAATTGTTTAAGGAGTGTGTGAAATAGAAGATACAATAGTACCAAAATGTTTCAAATTGTTAAGAAAATGAAGGACTTGAAACTTGTGCTTAAGAACTTATATATAAGAACTCTTTCTCTAACATAGAAAATAGTTCAAGTAACACTCGTGCACTTTTTGAACGAATTCAAAAGAACTTGGTTGATAACCCTGGGAATATGGAGTTGATGAAGCAAGAATTGGTATCGAGGGAGTTACTCACAACAAAGGGTAGCTTCCTTATTGAAAAGGCCATGATTCAAAGGTCTTTAATGGGTGATTTTAATACTACTTATTTTCACAATTTCATTAAGAAGAGAATGATGTAGAACAAAGTTTTGAGTATTGAGGATCAACATGGTACACTTTGTAATGAAGGGGCTCACAATCAAAAAGCCTTTAACAGGAGTTGTTGTGGTCCCATCAGGCTACGGATCCAGTCAATATAAGGGTTGTAAGAATAGGGAATTGTGGTAAACCTGAGCTCTGGGAGATTTTGAACAGGCATATCATTGTTGAAGAGATAAAAAAAAGTGCATGTTTAGCATCCAAAAGATAAATCTCCAAGACCAGATGACTATACAAGTCAATTTTATAGAGATGCTTGGGATATTGTTGGAGATGAGGTATGTGGTGCTATTCTTAATTTTTTGAGAGTGATAAAATCCTAACTCAAATTAATGCCATTATGACTACTTTAATTCCAAAAATTGATAGACCAACAAGTGTTAGACATTTTAGACCTATTGCTTGTTATAATGTCCTATATAGGACTATTTCTAAGATCATGTGCACAAGGCTAAGAGAGGTTCTTCCTAACATTATTAGTAGAAATTAGGGAGCTTTTATCCAAGGGAAGAGCATAATAGAAAACATTCTAATATGTCAATATCTTGTCATATTGTAGGAGAAGACTTCTCCAAGATGTATGTTTAAGATGGATTTAATTTGCACAAGGCTTATGACTCAATAGAATGGTGTTTTATTGATCAAATGGTGGAGGCTTTGAATTTTTCCGAGTGGTTTAGGAAATTAATAATGACTTGTGTAACTACACCGACTTTTTCTCTAAGTCTTAATGGGACTTTGTTTAGTTATTTTCCTTGACATAGGAGATTAAGGTAAGGGTATTCCATCTCTCCCATGTTGTTAGTTATATGTATGGAATATCTAACAAGGGTGTAACATTATGCAACCCAAAAATGGCATTTTAGGCATCATCCACTGTGAGGTGGACTAAAATTGAACCATTTATTGTTTGATGATGATCTATTGATGTTTTGTAAAGGGAGTGAAAGATTTATAATGCTGATATTGAGAGCATTTTCAGCTTTTCTCTGCTAACCTCTAGATTGAAGGTTAATTTTTGATAGTCTGAGGTAGTGTTTGCTGGGGTGATAGATGGGCGACGCAAGATATACTCCACATTTCGGGGTTTCAGAAAGGGGTGTTGTCATTCAAATATCTGGATATACCAATTCGGGCTGGGTGGTTTACTAGACAAGACTGTAACATCCTGTGATTCTGGTATAGAAGATTGTAGCAAAGGTTAGGGGGATTGGGGCAAAGAAATTGAGCTATGCTGGGAGACTAGTTCTTATCAATTTTGTGTTGAACACTCTACATAATTATTGGGCTTCGATTTCTTTGAGCCCTAAGATGATAATTAAAAAGATATAAGATGTTTGCAGAACCTACTTCACGGACAAAGTATCACAGTGTACCTTTAATGGCATGGCACAAGATTTGTTGTAGTAAAAAAGAAGGTGCATTGGGTGTGAAAAAAGTTCAGAAGTGGAATATAGCAACTGTAGGTAAATTGGTGCACTGATTTTATGCTAAAACTGATAGTCTATGGGTTCAATGGATAGATTATATTTACTTATAAGGAGCCGATTAGAATGCCTACTTGCCTCCTCCTGGTTCAAACTAGAATCGGAAGAACATTTGCAAGGTCAAAGGCATTATTATGGAATCCGGGTATGTGAATAACTTTTGGGTTTCATGATCCTAAGGGGTGTTCTATTTGTTCTCGATACTCCTTCCCGACTGGATAGTCGGCGATATCGGCATACCATGGTGTATTGGCATCCAACATCATTAAGGAGTCATCGGCGAAAGAAGAGAAATAGGAAGGTACATCGGATGTAGTACCTCAGACCTCATTTGTTATTGAGCTTTTGTATATTTTTTCTGAACTTTTTAAAGTTTATAAGTTACATTTTAATTTTTTACCGTCAAAACTCAAATAACTCAAATTTAACTGAGCTTATATGCAATGATTTTGAGTTATATTATAATGTTTTGAGTTTATTGTTTAAATGAATGAACTCAGAAACTTTATAGTAAAACTCAAAACTTTAAAACAAAACTCAAAAACTTTATTATAATGCTCAAAAACAACAAAACTTGTGGTAGTACATCGGATGTATGATCCACCTATTGGCGAAAGAAGCATCAATAGGTAAATTAATACCTCCATTACCATACTTCAATCGAGATAAGTGATCGGCAACAACATTTTCAGCCCCCTTCTAGTCACGAATCTCAAGATCAAATTCTTGCAAAAGCAAGATCCATCTTAGAAGCCTTGGCTAGAAGATGTTTCAAAGCGGCATGATCGGTATGAACAATAACTTTGGACACAATCAAATAAGTTCATTTTTATCATTTTTTTTACCACGGTGGTTTCTCCTTTCTTATGAACCACTTGGACTGGACTAACCCATTTTGAATCGGAAATCGCGTAAATAATTCCCGCATCTAACAATTTTATAACCTCCTTTTTAACCACTTATTGCATGTTTGCATCTAAAGGTCTTTGACCTTGGACACATGATTTATGATCTTCTTCAAGATAAATTCTATGCATGCAAAAAATTGGCCCTTCAAATCATCAAGTTTATACCAATGGCTTTCTTGTGAGTCCTAACAATGACCGGACACATTTCCGACTCATCCAGAAAAGCATATTTCAAATTCGAGGGGAGGGTTTAAGTTCGGGTTTTTGTACTGAGGAGTAGAAACCAAACCTAAAAATTGTGAGCTTTCCTCTAATGGTTGCTCTTCTCCATCCAAATCAACAAATACATGTCAGTTTGGGTGTAAACATCATGCAAGTGTCTATGCTTTCTTTGTCTTGAAAAGAGGGTAATCACCCCTGCTTAAAGCACAATTCAGTCATCGGCATATTCTTGTTTCCATTTCTAATGGACTCAAAGTCTCACTATTTTTTGGTTACGGAAATAAAGCAAAATGACTCAATAAAATAGTTGCACTTTTTAATCTGAAGTAGCAGACATTTGATGCTTTCTCTTGCATCTCATTATGCATCATCCCGGAAACAACCTATTTATGGTGTTAACACAGGGGTAATGTTACAGCCTTTGTGTTTTCAATTGCTTAGAATAAAGTCCCTAGAACAAATACCGTAAGTTGAGTAAAGGTATGTGTATGCCATAAACAAAATCGGAATGTTCTGTCACCCAGCTATCGACAAAAACAATTTGAACTTCAACTCGCATTATTCTTTCTAAGTTTATCTTGCCACAGAATAAAATAGCTGGACTGCGATCACAAACCTTGAGCCAAAGATTAACAGGATCAAGCCATATCCCAAAAGGCTAAAACATACTAGATCTACGTAAGTGAAACTGAATAACAACAGACTTACGGACCAATGTTGCCTTAATGAAAAGGCATATGTGCTAAAGCCTAAAGTATAAGAACAGCGTAAGACATGGCAAACTGGGTCAGGCTTGAGCAAAAAAAAAAAAATATTTGTCACTTGGACAACCTTGAGCGAAAAGAACAGCTCACAGAAAAGGCCAAGCTTTAAACTAAAAATTGTCAACATGACTTGAGTAAATTCAGTGACTAAGATCCTCCATCTGAGCCAACCACGGCCAGTAATGTCATCTGCATGCGGACAGTTGTTACACGAACATCAACATTCATCACAATCATCACACAAAAGCTATTTTGCACCAAAACCCAATAAGTGCATGGCAAATAGACATTAAGAAAAGAGATGTCGAATAAGTACTTAAGCGTCTTGCTCCATCTTAACTTCATCCTTATTGTATGGGACAACCATATTAATCGGGAGCGAAGAAAAGAACATTTTTAACAAAAGGAATCCATTTCAGACACAGCAATAGAAGTTTGAAAACAGGCAAGTAAATTAAACAATCAACGACATTACCCTAGGTGCCTGAAAGGTTCCTGACTAAGGTGAGGCTAGGGAGTAAGGGGTCACATGTAAGCTATCTTCCCATATGTTGTTAAGAAATATGGATAATATAGAGGTGGCTCCCGACTCCCGTTACCCATGAAAATTGTAAAAACAACCGCTACTTAACAAACTTAACAGTAAAGGATATATGTTCTTGTTAAAGCCAAATGGTTAGGAAGAATCTTATATGTGTCACTTTATGTTACTCCGACACAACACTTCGACACTTCACACTAGACCACAAAATAGGCATATCCGACTCTCTGCCACGAAAGTCGGAGTAACACATGTTTTACTCAATCATCCTTGAAATTCCGTTTTCATTATTGGATGAAGAGAATTGCCGGTAGCAATCAATCAGAGTCTGCCATATGCCTGCATAAACTCTGACAGCTCGTGTAGTAACAGCTGTAATATATAAATTGCAGCAATAGCAATAAAAAGCCTATCAAATCCTATCTACAACTGTGGAAGGTGGTTATTGAGGTGTCATTTCTCTCATTGTTTCTAATACCACCTGGTAGGCAGTAATGGTGTAATGGACAATATGCAACACATTTTAAGCAAAAGGAGATGTGCATACCTTGCTTTGTAGACATCATCGAATACGTGAAGTTAACCACCACATTATATACTCATTTGTTTCCTACTAGCCATAAGTCCATGTCGACTGTGATGAATAGGTCTAACTGTATGATACACCCGATTCCAAACTTTGTTACACTCAAGTCACTTTCTAAGCTGCTGTGATACTGCTCATACTAATATTATGTGAATATTGCTGACATTTTTCATCAGTCGTCACAGAATTAGCGGCCTGGCATCATTAATATTGATCCCTGGATTAGCCAAGTTCAACAACAATCATCGCTTGCCCACTACAGAGTAATTTCCTTTAACCACATAGTGTATACAACCAAACCTCCAAAATAATGGGCCAAGCTACACTAATTGTTTCTAGCATCATTATTTTTGATTCACCATTTCTTAGGACGGCTGGCAAAGATATGAGATCTTTTACCCTTTTCAATTTCTTTCATGTCTGAGAGTTCTTTTAAAACATTAGACATAGCCTTAGCTTTTTGGATGATGGATTTTCTCCTTTGATGGTCCTCAACCCCTGTAAACACACTTGTAGATTGTTTTGAGCAGGGTATAGTTGTTACAATGTTCGAAACTTTTATTGCCAATTCATGCAATCCCTTCTTCTTCAGCTCTATATACAATGTCTGACAACTACTGACTTTGGGAACAAAGCCTCTCTGGATTATTTCCTCTAGTTCCATTACAGCCTCTTTAAACCTACACCTTTTACAGAACAGATGGATCAACAAATCGCTCACATCTGAGTTCAAGACATGTTTTCTAGATCCCATATCGTCCCTAATGTTCACAGCCAGTTCCAACCTCTCTTCCTCACAAAGCATGCGCAACATCAAGTGAAATGTCGTCTCATCTGGCTCATAACCAGACTCTATCATTATCCTATAAAGGCTCATTCCCTCGTCAACTTTCCCACATTTCAAGAAATACCTGAAGAAGTGATTATAGGTAGTAGGAGTGGGCACAACTCCCCTACTAGACATCATCTTCATGATTTTACCCGCCCCATTCATATCATCCGCCTTACAAAACCCCCGGACCAATGAATTATATGTCGTCAAAGTCGGACCAGCCTCCAGGACCAAAAACCTCTCCAACATCCCTAGTGCCTCCTTAAGCCTTCCCGCTTCAGCTAAGGCATCCACCAACGGATCATACACTTTCCTAGTCGGTGTAAGACACGCCCTCCTCATTTCACGGAGCAATTCCACCGCCCTATCAATTAAGCCCATCCGACAAAATCCACTAACAAGTATACCATAAGTAACAACTCCCGGCACCAGATTTTCCCGTCTCATCAACAACAAAAGCTGCTCCACTTTTCTCAAATTCCGCAATTTGAACCAACCTTCTAATAACACATTGTACACATCTACTGACGGAACCCAATCCGAATCCAGCTGCATTTTCCTATCTATAAAATCAGAAGCCACCTTAACATGGCCAAATTTACACAACCCATCAAGCAAAACATACAACAAATCAATTTCCAATATTTTCGCAAACTCGTAAATGTGTATAGCATGCATATGCATACCTAATCTAGCATAATTCCTAACTAAAAACCCGAAACAGTCAGCTGAAATTAACTCAGACCCATCACTAATCTTGACAATATTAAGCAATACCATCAATGCCCACTTAAATTCACCAGATTTTGCAAGGATATTAAGCATTGAATTAAAGACTGAAGGAGGATGATGATACCCGGGTCGTTTTTCTGCCCATTTGAATAGGGAAAAAACAAGCTTGGGCGACGATTCGAAGCGCTTAAAGATGGACAGCAACAAAGATGGAGAAGGATCGAATTGAATATCTTCAAGTGCGTCGAAAATATTTGGGTTGTTAACGGCAGTACATATTGTTTCAAAATCCAAATTTGGGGAATTAGGGTTAGGGTTAGGGTTTACGAAAGATGAGAAGGATTGAGCAAATGGGGAGGTGGATACAACAAAATCAGAATTGAATGAAGGAAATAATGGATGAAGAAGTGATTTGTTGGATAAAATCTGGAATTGTAAGGTTGATTTTGAGAAAAATCGATTGAATTTAGAAAAGAAAAAGAGGGGATTTTGAGACATTGTTCAACTTCCCGCCACCGCCTAAACACAAATTCACATATATCCAAAACACAAATTCCTAATTAAGATAACGTTAACCCTAATCAGAGCATTATTAATAAATAAATAAAAACATACCGACAAGAAAAGGGTCCGATCGCTTGTGCAATAACCAGAGATAAATAATACTCCGTAGTTTGGTAAATTAATAGGGGATGACAGTTGGAAACCACGAACCTCTTCTTTTGAACGATCCGGATTGTATCTAGGGTGGATCTAACGATTGTATAGTTATTTCACAAAAGTAATAGGAAGTACGGTTTTTATAAATGGATAGATAATAAGTATTCACTCCCCCTAGTTTGAGTGTTGATTTTTCTTTTTTTTAATTCAATTTAGAAAAGAAAAAGAGGAGATTTGGCCGTTAGATTTTTAGGAAGGCTAGGCTGCCCAACTATACTCTATAGTCTATACAACCCAGTTGAAGCTTGATAACTTTTTCCTGGTTGTTAAATTTAATATTCACGGATTTAGATCAAGATCATGAATAACATTACTCGATAATTTTTAATGGTTAAACTATTGTAATACAGTTTGAGGTTTGGTGAGTTGATCTTTGAACTAGTTACCCATTTTGGAATAAAGTGGGTTATTGGTTTAAGTCGCTCCCAAAGGTCGTGATTTGGAATGGTGAAAATCACGAACTACGGAGTTGAGGGATGAGAAATGAACGGATTGTGTTGACTGTCCTATACGAATTAATCCGCTTGAGTCAAAGGGGTCAATATGTTTTGGTGTAGGTCAATGTCGATTTGACACTTAAATGATTTACGTGTATGGTAGTTTTAATTGGGTTTAATCCTGACTCAAAACAGTGTTCAAAACCCTATAAAGGAGAGTTGCACGTCTTAGTTTAGAGCTGAGAGAAGAAAAACCAAGTCCCCAGTAGTTAGTGTTCTACTGTCCTTCAAATCGGACCAACCCCCGAGCATGTAAGCTTTGGTTATACTCAAAAGCTCGAATCTGGATAATTTTGTAGTTTGTACAGTACTCAGTAACAGTATAGCCTGGAAGCAGATGTTCATGTTATTGACATGACTGTAAATCTGTAATACAGTGCCGCCGTAACATTTGATAAATACAAGATGTATATTAACTATGAAGGTATGAGTTTCTCAGATACAGAGGCTTACAGTGCTATATTTGAAAAGGACATATACAATTTAGCCCTTGTTTTCATTGAATTTAGGCTGTTAATTGTATATCAGATTTGTTCATCTGTATAAAGGACTACAGAGTAGCTAAGTAATGAATATCGGTAATCAGATTTGTTCATCTGTATAAAAGACTACAGATTAGCTAAGTAATGAATATCGGTAACCAGATTTGTTCATCTGTATGTATAAACGACTACAGAATCGCTAAGTAATGAATATCAGTATGTCAATGAACCCAACAACACGGATCACCTCCTTTGGAAGTTCAAGGCTTTGATGGCAAAACCGAAAGTGACTGTGAAGATCAAACAGAAACTAGCGACAACAACAGCAGCGACAACCAGGAAATCATGCCTGTAACCAAACTGTTCTTTAAGTAATACCCTTACAGGCACTGAGTGAGTACCGTCAGCGAGCTTGACCAGGTCATCTAAGTCCCCATATTGGGATGTGAGAAGTCCATACAAACTCCATGCTATAGGGTTTGTCCAATAATACCATCTCCACCAAACAGGAATCCGCTGTAGACCAAGACGAAACCGTTAGTATTATGACCAATAGCTGGCCTAAACTTCAACTTCAGCCGAATGAACACAACTATGCAAAAATATGTGTGCGGTGTGCCTCATTCAAGCTGATATTTTCCCAAAGTATGTTAACCGGACTTTTTGTACCATCTAGTGTACCAGTATCTAGACAGGGAAAAATGAAGCAAGACCCAAATTAAACCCGGACTAAAGTTATGACCAATAGCTGGCCTAAACTTTGGTGGACAGCTATTGACTCGATTCAAAATGACCCGGCAAGAAACCACTTGAGCTGACAGTGAGGCTTGTTTGAAATTACAGCCAAGTTTGTCTTCAGCAACAGATGACAAAAAGCTTAATAAACATGACTTGAACCACCCGACCTGAAACGACCTGTACTAAATTGACCACCCGGAGATAACCCAATAATTACACACCCGACCCTCGAATGGCCAACTTAATCCAACTCCACCTCATGTGCATAATACTTCTGAAATGACCCGGATGCAAAGTCTACCACACTAATTCACTAAAGTAACCCAAACAAGAGGAACTAGTGAGCTTAACATATTACCGTTTGCGCGATCATGAATCCACTGAAAAGATTCCACATCATATAGAACGGAGCAGCAACAATTGCAGCAGCATTATGGTTGGGTGTAACAGCGATTGTCATCATCCCAAAGAAGGTGAAGTACAGTAACGTGAAAAACATGAAGTACAGATACCAAGCAAACTTGACCAAGTTCCCTTCAAAGGACGCCATATAGTAGAAAATGCCACTGTAAATGACTGACTGAATGAACACATATGGCAGCTCAACTACCACCTGTTCAGAAAATTAATTAGCCGATGTGATCGAATAAGGTGTAGGATCAGGCAGAAGATGAAGAGTGCGCACCTGAGCAAAGGCAAATGCTAGAGCTGAGTACATCCTAGCTGCTCTCTCTCTGTATGAAACGAATCTTTCTATGGATACGACGGGTTGCACAGCTGTGGCATTTGTGATTCCAATGAATAGAACTGCAGAATACATTGATCCCATTGCATTGGATATGTCTTGTTGCGTACTCCTGCAACAAAATTTGTTCACTATTGTAGGCACTAAAAATTCATTCAGGTGGCGGAAAAATATTGTTATTGTGGGTCAAAAGTCAAAAACCAATATTAACTGATTTCAAATTCATTCACCAGTATTTCTGTATTTTGTATCTTTCACAACAACCTATTGAAAGGGAGGAGTTTGACGGGAATATGTGACCATTCTATGTTACTTTGGTACATTACTTTGTCGGCGTGTCCTGTGTTGCAACGATATCTATACTTCATTTTGGGCTAAAAGATGGATTTTTTCAAGGAGTGTGACGCTCAAACACTTGATGCAAAGTCTGAGTAATATAGGCCATAAGGATAATCTAGGAAATTTTGCTGACACATACCTCTTGGAACCAAACTTCCAACACATTGTTCCAAACATGAGAGAGATGATGACAGTGTAGAGAAAACGGACGGCTGTGTACTGTGGGTTCCGCCAATACGAGAGATTTTGTTTCCAGAGACAAGCTATAAACTGTGATAGGAATGACCGAGAATATTTAGTAGGAAAGCTTAGATCCAATGAATCCTGCTCGGGTTTGCTTAGACGTTCAACCATTTGTTTGTTTAACCTGACATGGAAGAGGGTGTTAAAATCTCGAATGTGAATTATCAGGGATGCCTAATTGCAGAAGATACGATTGATTACCAGAAAAGAGCAGAGTTTTGGTACACTTCTGAAAAATCAACTCCTAAACGGCTTTCTTCAGCAGGAGATGAAACATCCAAAATCCAGGCAGCAGGGTTGTAACCAGGCTTTATTTTAGAAACACCTCGAATTGCCTAATGTGACGAAGAAAATGCAAGACAGAACGTTTATAAGTTTTTTGGATGCTTAAAAAGGAAAAAGGTTTCATTGTTACACAAGTGTATTTTCACCTCGAAATATTTGATAAGCTCACGAGATCTGATTCCAAGGGGTCCAGCATATATCAGTTTCCCTCCCCGCTTCATCAACAAGAGCTGTGCATAAGTAGAGTGGAAACGTGACGACAAAGACAAAAAGGTTTAAAAAAAAACACTAAAGTAAATATCAAGGTGAATTGAGCAAAGAGAGATGACATAACAGCGACAAGGTTACCTCATCAAAGGATTCAAAGATATCGACACTGGGCTGATGGATAGTGCAAACAATAGTTCTTCCAGTGTTGACAATATTTCTAACTGTTCTCATTACAATAGCAGCCGCCCTGGCATCAAGCCCAGAAGTTGGCTCATCCATGAATACAATTGAAGGATTTGCCACGAGTTCGACTGCAATTGTCAATCTTTTTCTTTGCTCCGTGGATAATCCGTCTATGCCTGGCATACCAATTAAAGCTCCTTTTAATGGCGTAAGCTCTACAAGTTCCATAACCTCGTCAACAAAACTCTGTGAATCAGATCCAAAAGGTCAGTAAGTGTCCCGAAAAGTTGTCTAAGAATAACTTGCTGAAAGATCATGTTATAATTGAAACGAAATAGTCACTTACATTGATCACATAAAAGGAACATGTTAAAATTTAGACATCTGCGTGAAACTTCAGAAACTTACCCTCTGTGTTTTGAGACCAACATTAGATGGCAATCGAAGCCAAGCTGAAAAGAGAAGTGATTCATGGACAGTTAAGCACGGGGAATGATTGTCGTCTTGCTCACAGTACCCAGAGATCCTTGCGAAAGTTTCCTGCTTTTTTGGGTACCCAGAAATATATATGCTCCCTTTGATTGTTCCACCGGTTTTCCTACCTGATAGAACATCCATGAGAGTCGTTTTCCCTGCACCACTAACTCCAACCAATGCAGTGAGGATTCCTGGTCGAAATGCCCCTGTCACATTAACTAAAAGTTGCAGCTTGTCCTCCATCATGCCGTGTTGTTTAAGTTCCTGAGGTCATATGAATAGGAGTAAAGACAACATCCACAAGTGAACAGCTAAATGACTGTTGAGATTTTCCCGAAGTGTGAGTGAAGCATTGTTCCAGATCCGTTATCCGTAGAAGTAGGACTTAGGAGACTAGTTTACAAGTTTGCGGGTTGCTCCTATCACCAATTGGTTTCAGGATGAAACCTCACTTGACCTGTAGAAAGTCTGCTCCCTTGCTTCTACTGGCATCTAACGGGGAATTCAACAATGCTAACTACAACAATAGAAAGGCGAGGAAACTGAACTGAAAAACATTGAGCGTACCTTGGGAACATCTACATAGTAATTAACATTGTTGAAAGCCATAGAAAGGGGTTGAAATGGAAGGACCATGCCTCTCTTTTGCCTATCTTGTCCTGTAAGAAAGGGTGAAGGAGAAATTGAAGTCATCAAAGGAAGAATTGTAGGACGGGAGTAGTGTTGGAAATATAACCCCGCACTAACCAGTGAACGAGAATGACTTGCCTAAGAACTCTCCAAGGTCAATCATGGAAATTTCGTGTGCCTCTTCCTCATTCTTGTTGGAGTGCGTTTCTTTACAGACAACAGCTTTACACGTCCCAATAGCTAAATTAAACATTTATAAGAGCGTGTTAGAATTACTCAATTCCCAAAAATAAGATCAGGTCTTTGAAACAACAGATCAGAACTGAGAAAACTGCCTGAATCCTGAAAGCAGTACTCCTTTCCACTCCATTAGATTGTTTGCACTTCGCAAAATATGTGAGGAGCGAAAGTCAAAAGATGCAAGGAATCAAGGGCGATAGAGGGAGTAGATCACAAATCAGTCAAGGATTAAAAGAGCATCTGAACAAAATGCCCTTTCTGTATCATTCAAATTCCTCATCTTGTCATTTCCCATGGTGAATACTTATTTTCCTCGGGGGAATTTCATTGATTAACAGTATAGTTATTACGATTTGCGACAATGATCAAACTCAAGGTCTTAACAGCTGGTAAAATTCAAGTCAATAAAAGCAGATGATAATATTAACAACTTACGATTGAGATATGTCAAGAAAAGTGTGAAGAGGATGTTGAACAAAATCGTATATCCAAGCAGCGCACCCGCACCAATCCAATACCAGTAACTGTCTGGGAATAAGCTTTTTGTCTTCAAAAGCATCTCACCTAAAGATAATGAAGTACTGTTGTCTACTCTCTGCAAATGTGAATTGCCTTTGTCAGCTGATAAGCATATATTCCAGACTACTTGAAGGTTACGTATATGTCGACTGTCAAGGAATGTTTCAGAACTCATACTACCAATATGGTTTATGTTGGACATAAATGCATTGTCCAATCCAAATCGCATTGAGATATGATTATGTTATTAGAGATATTATGTCACCACAATGTACAAGTGTAAGCCTAAGCCTAAGTGTCAACAAAACATTACTTCAACACGATACTTCAAGAATTCATTTTAAAGCAAAACATGACTGTTTCCCACAAAATAGCTATGTCGTACATGACGAGATGAAGCCGCATTCAACTCTTGCAGCCGAATCTGAGTAACATGGGTCTTTAAGACAAAGTGACTAAGTGAGTACGTACCTTGTTCCAAGAATGGCCAAGAAATTCATTCACAGAAGCTGCATTCTGTGCATACATTAATGGGGAAACCCAATAACCCCAGATCCACCACTTGGGAATGCTATCTGTGACACTGAGAAATATCAGCATGCCAAGAGTTTATGAACAAATTTCAGCAGAAAAAAGATTAGGATTCCACCTCGTGAGAAGATAAACCCTCCAAGAGCCATGACAACCAACATTGCAAAGGATCCAAAAGTGTTAGCAACTATCAGATTTCTTCCTAAAGATGCCATTACACGAAAGAGAGATATAGACATCTGATGCAAAAGAAAAAATATAAGGAACTGCTTCAGGCATCTGCAAATAACATAAGATGCAATCAATCAATCTGTTACATGAACAAATGCAACTCATAATACTTTTCACTCAAAGGTCGTACCCATGTCCGACACGACACTCAAGCATATGGATATAGATGGATGACACTGTTTGTGAAGTATTTAGAATGATATTTAATGGTTTTATACCTTATTTCTCAGATCCAGTTGACTTTCATAGTTTCATTAACTTACTATGTAAAATTTATAACTATATCTTCGTACCCCTATCGTCACTTTTAGGACAATGTCTCGTTGTCTAAGAAAATGTCCGACACTTGGATATGAAACCGTGTCTAACATCTCTACTTGAGTTTGAGTGACATAGTACTCAAGCTTGTCACTTGTTATTCTGTAGGAGAGGGCAATTTACCTTGTTATGTCAGGATCGAATCCAACCACATAATATGTAATTCCCACCCACAAAAGCGACTCAATAAATGATGATGGAATGCTTAAAATCCATGAAGGAATCGTGTAAACCCAGCATGGATAGAAGCGCAGATCTCTATGTTTGTAAAGAACGGGCAGCTTTTGAATCAGCAAAGGAACCTCCATGAAACCATTGAACAAAGTCATCACAATTGAGAAGTATATTGCCCCAAGATAAACACCTCCATCCTCGAGCGTCTTGTGATGCATAGTTTTCCGGAAGAAAACAGTACTGATGATGAGAGTAACCAAGAGAAGCTGCAATACAGATAATTCTGTGTTATTGCATGAGATTTGTATTATGCTAAGTCCTACGAGTATCACATCAGTACTTCTGTTGGGAATGTTAGCTTTTCACATAAAAGAGAATGGAAAGCAACAGTCAACAGAACTGAACTGAAATGAGCTGAAATTAAGTCCAAAAGAATAGGGCCTTCACCTGTATGTATTTAAAAATGAACAGAAATGAATTTCGTTTCATGAGTAATGTTTGCCAGGAGAAACCAATTTTCAGAAGTTCAATCCTCTTAACACCATAAGTTGAATTTGACAGCGCAGATGGATGAATGTAACGCCTATCAACAGGATTAGCAAGCTCCCGCAATAATTCATTGCCAAGACGAAATGAAGTAAATGCTTCAGCAAACTTTGCCACACTCACATACTGGTAATGAGTATCCCTGCCGGACCAATATTGTTTTTGGTCTTTCTTAGATGTCACCTGTGTCAAAATATACGGCAAAAGGCTATTTTAGAGTATTACATAACAGCTAAATGTAAACATAGGATTAATTAGCAACAGCTAAAAAACCATTGTCCCAAAATAATTTGGGGTCGGCTAACATGAATCG
>JAYMSF010000169.1:0-19671 GCA_036897335.1 Silene vulgaris | reverse complement strand
CCGCGTGCCCGGCGGGGGGGGGGGCGGGGGGGGGGGGGGGCAAAAATTGAACTCAGGGGGCAAAAACTGAACTCAAACCCGATACTTATCCGGACCAAACCCGCATTTGATCATTTATCCAATACCTTATGGGCTTGGGCTTAGTTCATCACTTATTTTTTTCCCCTTCTTCTCAATTAACCTGAACATCACACACAAATCACAAACTCTTCTTTTTCCGCTGCACCAATTGATTCTTCTTCTTTCGGTACGTTTCTCTCTCTTTCTCTAGTTTTTCAAGATTATTATATTTCCTCCGTCGTAGTCATTTATTTACCTTCGATTTTTTGATTTTGTTAAAATGTTGTTCTATGTTGATGTTACTTTGTTGAATTAATCCCTCAATTGCTCGTCGTAAGTCGTAACCTAATCGCAGTCATTGAATGAAAAATCCGGCTGATACCGTCTCAAAATGCTGTTGTTGTAACTTTGATAACCTTTACTAGGAGCTACTGATGCTTAATTGCGGCTTAAATAAATATTACTCCCTCCGTCCCAATTATTTGTGAGGGCAACTTTAATCAAACGAAGATAAATGATTGGAACGGAGGGAGTAGTTGGGTATGACTGTATGAGAGCTTCCCTTCTTTGTTCTTACTCCCTCCGTCTCAATTATTTGTCAGGGGAAATTTAATCAGACGTAGATAAATGATTGGAACGGAGGGAGTAGTTGGGTATGACTATGAAAGCTTCCCTCCCTTCCGTGTTATTATTCTCTCCGTCCCAATTATTTGGATACTTGCGCATTAGGCCGAAATTCTGAAGAATGTAACACATTAGAAGAATTTGCAATGACGGGTTTTTACTGAATTGAATATTATACCAAGAGATGCTGATTGTTCGTATGAATGACAACTGTGTCGGTTTTCTTGTGTTCTATTTCGTATACATCATTGTTACGAGATTAGATAGAGGCTATATTCTCTGTCAGTGGGACTTGTTTGCAACCTGAAAATGGAAGCAAAGTTTTTCTGTTTGCTGAAGCTGGGAGCTAGTGATGTTTAGTTGCGGCTTAAATATTATTCAATTCGTCCCAATTCTTTGTGAGGGGAATTTTAGTCAAACGTAGATAAATGAGAAGGGAGGGAGTAGTTGGGTATGAGTATGAGAGCTTCCCTTCCGTACTACCACCCTGTTTGGCTATTCGATACTTGGGCATTAAGTTGAAATTCTAAAAAATGTGACACATGAGAAGGATTTCCAAAGACGTGTTTTTACTGAACCTGAAATTATAGCTAGAGATGCTGATTTTTTGTATGCATGACAACTGTGTCGGTTTGCTTGTTCTTTTTTGTTTACATCTTTGATGAGATTAAATAGATGGTATTTTTTCTGTCAGAGGACTAGTTTGCAACCCTGAAAATGGAAGCAAAGTATTTCCGTTTCCTGAAACTGATAGGAATTGGTTACAAAGCTAGAGTTGAAAATGGGGGTCGACTCCTCCACCTGAAATTGGGTTACAGTCATGACGTTGAGCTGACAGTACCACCAGCTGTTCGTGTTTTCTGCTTTAAGGCCGATAACAGGATCGTTTGTGCCGGGATTGATAAAGAGAGGACGCATCAGTTTGCTGCTAGTTTGCGCAGCGTTAAGCCCCCGGAAATTTACCAAGGAACAGGTATACGGTATGTCGATGAAGTTATCAAACTAAAGCCGGGAAAGAAGGGCAAAACGTCAAAATAGTATGCTTGGTTTTCTGTTGGAATGCTTACTTATGTATACAAGCATAACTGTTCCTTCTCATGTTCCTTTCAGTTTCCAGGGCTTTAACAATCTCAGGTGTTGATGCTTGCCGTTCGAGTGATAATTCTGTCTTATTTTGTGAACAGTCTTATGTTGACTTATTTCTCCTTTTAATGCACCGTCCATTGGAGTAGAAAATGTTCTACTTTCTGTGTTGCACTTGGTTCTTAGAGTTTTACTTTGATTTTTCATTTCTCATTTTTTAGGTCGTCATTGCAGATTCGATCTTGTACACCTTTGCCTTTACGTATTTTAGATGGGGTAATAGTAATCTGTTTTCTCATGAGTATTCTGTTCTGATTTCCGACTCCTAAAACTTTTTCCAAAATCAACCGTATGCAAAGTAGAGCCGATGGATAACAATGTCTCAGGTAGGTAATGAAGAGGTACTAGTGTTTTAGTTAAGTCGGAAATCCCATAAAAGTAGGTCGCAGGCTCAAATTTCGCCTTCCCTTTTCTGTACTTGGCTTTTTATTCTTTGTTGTAGAGTATGTGTGGTAGTACGGGTCACAGACGATTTGTTTACGCAATGATGATTTTCTGATATTCAGAAGATTAACTATTCTCCCCCCATGTTACTTTCAGTTTTCTGATACTTGCAGTCTGAGTGATAATTCGATGTCCTATTTTGTGAACCGTCTTATGTTTACCTGTTTCTCCTTTTAGTGCACCGTCCATTGGAGTAGAAAATGTTATACTTTCTGTGTTTCACTTGGTTGTTAGAGTTTTGCTTTTAAGGTCATTCAGTTTGATATTTACCTTGTCATGTCGATCGGGGTTCGGTTTAGTTAGGTTCTGTATTATGTTTTGTTTGTGCTATTCAGCAGGAACAGTTAGTTCCCTGATCGTGCTGTCCGATCAGCAGGAAGAGGCTTTGAGCCTTGGCCCTCAGGTCTCTACACTAAGACCTGTGTGGATTCCATCTTGTAAACCCAATTTTGCATCGTCACTCCTTGGCTAGTTGGCTTTCTAAATGGATGATGGTATGCATATGCTCTTAGTTTTCGGAAATCATGCCAATGAGTTTACTTATTTTAGATGGGGGTGAATCGTGTAATCCATTTGCTCACAAGTACTCGTTTAATACCGACTCCTAAACTAACATGGATTACAATATCTTAATTTGGTTTTAAAGAGAGATTGGCGATGTGATTGAGTCGGAGATTAGTCGACAATAGATCACAGGTTTGTGTACTGGTTTATGTCTCCCAAACAACAATATCGGTAGTATTTCGAAAAAGAAGGTAATAAGACATAAATCGGAGCAAAGAATGGTAACCCCGGATATAAAATTCGTTGCAATATCAAACCGAGGAAAAACTTGTATGATATTCTAGACTCATACCTTCGTCGATTCCACATTCTGATTCAATCCAAACAGTTGAATCATACAACCACATACAAAATTTGATTCAATCCAAACAGTTGAATCATACAACCACATGCAAAATTTCGCAATGTGATAACGCTCAAACCAATTCAACGACCCGGGACATAATTTATTTGTTGTTGGAGAACATAGGATCGGGCACGCGATTCTAGACTCAAGTTCGAGCCGCTCGCGAGGTTTTCGAGCCGAGCCAACGTTAGTTCGGCTTGACTCGTTAAGCTCTGGAGCCGATCCCGAGCTTACACAAACCGAGATTTAACCGAGCCGAGCTCGAGTTGTCTCGCCTCATTAACAGCCCTGGATTTAGCCCCCTACCCTATTTCAAAAACACTAATCCACTCATTCGTGGGCGAAAATTCGACTCAAACCGGGTTTTATCCGGACCAAACCCCCATTTGATCATAATATCAAGAGTCCAATTCCTTATGGGCTTTTGACTTGCTTCATCACTTATTCTCCATTTCTCCCCTTTTTTTTTTTCCCTTGACGCTGCATCAATTGATTGTTCTTGTTTCGGTACGTCTCTCTCTCTCTCTATCTCCAGTTTTTTGAGATTATTATAAATCGTATTCTTCAATTAGTACATTGCACTGATTGAATTCGGTAACGTATTCGTATCCGATTTTCTGAAATACGTTCCATTTTTCACTATTTGACTGTTTCATAAATGCCTTCCATTTTACGGGTCGTCGTAACTCGTAACCTAATCGTAGTCGATATGTCATAAATCCGGCTGATACCGTCTCAAAATGCTGTCATAGTAACTTTGATAACCTTTACTAGGAAGTAGGAGCTACTGATGCTTAGTTGCGGTTTAAATATTACTCCCTCCGTCCCAATTATTTATGAGGGAAATTTTAATTAGACGTAGATAAATGATAGAACGGAGGGAGTAGTTTGGTATGACTGTATGAGAGTTTCCCTTCTGTGTTATTACTCCCTCCGTCTCAGTTATTTGTGAGGGGATTTTTAATCAAATGTAGATAAATGATTGGAACGGAGGGAGTAGTTGGGTATGACTGTATGAGAGCTTCCCTTCCGTGTTATTATTAGTCGAAATTCTGAAGAATGTGACCCATTAGAAGAATTTGCAGTGATGGGTTTTACTGAACCTGGAATTATATCTAGAGATGCAAATTGTTTGTAGCATCAACTGTGTCGGTTTTTGCTTGTTCAAATTTGTATACAGATTTGTTACGAGATTAAATATATGCTATATTCTCTGTCAGCGGACTTGTTTTGCAACCTGAAAATGGAATCAAAGTTTTTCCGTTTCCTGAAGCTGGTAGGAAATTAGTTGCAAAGCTAGGAGCTAGTGATGTTTAGTTGCGGCTTAAATATTACTCCTTGCGACGGGAAATTTAATCAAACATAGATAAATGATTGGAACAGAGTGAGTTGTTGGGTCTGACTGTACGGAGCTTCCCTTCCGTGTTATTACAATATCCCCAAAATATTCGATCAGACATCTGCAATGCCACTGTACCACCACCCTGTTTGGCTATTGGATACTTGCGGATTAGGTCGAAATTCTGAAGAATGTGACACATCAGAAGGATTCCAATGACGTGTTTTTACTGAACCTGAAATTATAACTAGAGATGCTGATTTTTCGTATGCATGACAATTGTGTCGGTTTGCGTGTTCTTTTTTGTTTATATCTTTGATGAGATTAAATAGATGGTATATTCTCTGTCAGCGGACTGGTTTGCAACCCTGAAAATGGAAGCAAGGTTTTTCCGTTTCCTGAAAATGGTAGGAACTGGTTACAAAGCTAGAGCTGAAGATGCGGGTCGACTCCTCTACCTGAAATTTGGTTCCACTTATGAAGTTGAGCTGACAGTACCACCATGTGTTCGTGTTTTCTGCTTTAAGGACGATAACAAGATTGCTTGTGCCGGGATTGATGAAGAGAGCACGTATCAGTTTGCTGCTTGTGTTCGTAACTGTAAGCCCCCGCCCCTGGAAGTTTGCAAAGGAAAAGGTATACTGTATGACGATGAAGTTATCAAACTAAAGCCGAAAAAGAGGAAGCCCAAAAACTAGTAATGCTTGGTTTTCTGTTGTAATGCTTGCTTATGTATACAAGCATAACTGTTCCTTCCCATGTTCCTTTTTCAGTTTCCAGGGCGTTAACGACCTCAGGTGTTGATGCTTGTGGTTCGAGTGATAATTCCGTCTTATTTTGCGAACAGTCTTATGTTGACTTATATCTACTTTGACCGCACCGTCCATTGGAGTAGAAAATGTCATACTTTCTGTGTTGCACTTGATTCTTAGCGTTTTACTTTGATTTTTCATTTTTAGGTCGTCAATGCGGATTCCATCTTGTACACCTTTCTGTTTGCTCATGAGTGAGTATTGAAGTATTCTATTCCGATTTTCGACTCCTAAAACTTATTCCAAAAGCAACCATAAGCAAAGTAGAGCTGATGGATAACGTCTCAGGTAGGTAATGAAGAGGAGGTACTAGTGTTTTAGTTGAGTCGGAAATCCCGTAAAATTAGGTCGCAAGCTCAAATTCCACCTTCCCTTTTCTGTACCTGCCTTGTTATTCTTTGTCTAGAGTATGTGTGGTAATTCGAGTCACAACGATTTGTTTATGCAATGATGATTTTCTGATATTCAGAAAATTAACTATTCTTCCCCCATGTTGCGGTCCGAGTGATAATTCGTTGTCCTATTTTGTGAACCGTCTTATGTTAACCTAGTTTTCCTTTTAGTGCACCGTCCATTGGATTACAATATTGTAAGTTGGAAAACGGATATTGGCGATGTGATTGAGTCGGAGATCATGTGGACAATAGACCATAGGTTTGTGTACTGGTTTATGTCTCTCCCAAACAATATTTTGGGTAATATTTCAAAAAAGAAGGTAATAGGACATAAATCGGGGCAATGAATCGCAACCCCGGGATATAAAATTCGTCCACTTCCGTCGATTCCACATTCTAATTCACCCCAAACTGTTGAATCATACAACCACAAGCAAAATTTCGCTGTGTGATAACGCTCGAACCAATTCGTGCAAGAAGATAATGACTCGGGACATACAAAATTTGTTGTTTGAAAACAGAGGATTGGGCACGCGATTCTTCCTTCAATCTAAATGTAAACAATTGCAATCCAATTCGAGATCAAAGCTCAAACCTGAACACTAATTCTCATATGAGACGGTCTCATGATAGAACTCATCCAAGGTCTTTAATACTTGTAGATACCCGTCTTTCTCTTTGTTTTCTTTTCCTTGTTTCTATTGTCATATATCACGTGTCACGTCTCAAATTATCTTAATATGTGACGGTCTCAATCACCTAAATAAAAGAGTCAAACCCAACAGTAACACAGGCCACAACACTACATCAGTGACTCAGTGTGTTAGATTGTTGGGTTGAAACTGTGAAACAGAAACACAAACAGCATGCCCACGTCATCCAAATTGTTCCACACAACCTTGTACACTCTCCGCCCTTACTTGACGGCCGCCGTGAGGTCCCACCACACCAACCACTTTTTCCGCCGCTATTATACTGTAAGACCGTCTTATTCTATAATTTGCGTTATTTGTTTTTTCATTTGTCCCTTACCCGTCTACTGTACTATTTTAATTGGCAGCCTGGTTTAAATTAGGTTTTCTTCGTTGTACCATACGACGGTCTTATTACCCATTTTCTGCTGTTACTGTTTTTACTGGGTTACTGAATGAGATGAGAATGTTTAGGGGGAATGTAGTTCGTCGCCGGGGATTTGTCGGCGGTGTTTTTGTTGATGAATTTGAATGTTAATGTTGATTTGGTAATTAGGTTAGGTTCATTTTGATGATATAAGGGTTTTTAGTTTTCGATGTTTCGTTGTTTATAGGAATGTTAATGTCAATTAGGTTAGGTTCATAAGTTCACTTATAGAAGAGTTAAATGGTAATTCATAGCTGTTGTGCTGTCGGATTTTGCTCAGTGGAGAGAAAGATTAGGGTAAATGCGCGAAGAACTTATTGGCTTGGGCTGGTTTAGGTGGGTTGTGGGGGCGGGCGTGTCAACGTGGTTTGGGGTGCCTCTTCACAATTTACCATGTCAATTAGGTTAGGTTCATTTTATAGAAGAGTTAAGATGATGATTCATAGCTGCCGGGCTGTCGGGGTTTGTTGAGTGGAGAGAAAGATCAAGGTAAATGTGCCAAGAACTTATTGGGTTGGGTTGGGCTGGTTTGGGGGTTTTGGTGGGGGGTGGGGGCGGATGTGTCTCTTCACACTTCAGCATGTCGCCTAGCCAAGCTTTGCTTGTTCCGTACTGATCATGACACATTTAGCGGAGCTCAAGTGATATGCCAAGCTCTGGCTAAACTGTGAGGATATGACTTCATTAGGAAAACTATAAGTGTGTTTGGAAGGTTAATCTAGTTCATAAGATTTAATTTAGAGGTGCATCATAGGAGAACTCTTAGAGTTGGATCGTATGACCACGAGACCTATTAGGTTTTTAAGCTTGAGTGCAAGGCTTCTAATAGGGGGACGAGTTTTTAAAGTCTTACATGTGACTGTGTTATATTCAAAATCTCTTGCTGTTAACTTTTAAACCTTGCTGTTAAATTTCACTTGTCATTGTAAATTTGTAATGTCAGAGCGGTTAAACAAGATTTTGTGACTTTAGATTGATTCATTCTTCAAATCATTTATAATTTAAATTTTAAAGTTGTACTTAATGTTCATTTCTTATGATGGTTTAGTCGGAGCCCTTTTCTTTATGTTAATTTTTTCCTATTACAGATTTATATTGCATCGCTGTTGAATGGTGTTCGGATATTACCGCTCTTTGCTGTGCCGAGTCGTTTTGAGGGTTCATTTAAATCTGTTGTGACACAAAGCTGTCCTGATAAAGCAGATCCCACGGATGAAATTGTTAATCGAGTTATTTGCACAATTGAAAGTACTTCCTCCAATAAGGAGATATGTAATGAAATAGAACGGCTATGCAGATCTGAAAGTGTTTCCGCAATTGCTAAGCTGCTGCAACATTTACACAACAAACACATTGTCCTCGGTTTTAATGCACTGGACATCCTTTTATCTGCAACAAGCAAACAGAATGACATTGAGCTCTCGCTTCAAATATTTAAGGATCTATTGGTTTCCTCTGACTCCCTGAGTTCAAAATCTTACTGCAGTCTCGCCAGAGCTTTTGCTAATACAGATGACTGTGAGCATCTCCTCAAATTTGTTCGGGATATATCTGACGGACCATTACACCATAAAGTACTGATTCTGAACAGAATTATATACGGGTTTGCCGAGGTTAGGGAGATTGAGAAGGCACTAACAATATACCGGTATATGAAGGATTCAAAATGCAAGCCGGATTTGATCACTTACAACACAATTCTTTGGATATTAGGTCGAGCTGGTAAATTGGATGACATGCTTCTGGAATTTGCTTCTATGAAAGAGGCTGACGTAGTTCCAGACATTGTGACATATAATACGTTGTTGAACAAGCTCCAAAAATTTGGTAGATTAGATCTTTGTTTAGTTTATATGCGAGAAGTGGATGAGAAAGGACTTATACTGGATTTGAGAACTTATACAGCGTTAATTGAGAGCTTTGGTCGGTCAGGTCAAACTGATCAAGCGTTGAAACTTTTTGATTCAATGAAGCATCGAAATGTCCGTCCTTCAATCTATATATACAGGTCGTTGATTGATAGTCTGAAGAAAATGGGAAAATTAGAGGCTGCAGCTTTCCTATCTAGAGAGATGAATGATTCTCTTCCGAATCTTATTGGCCCAAAGGATTTCAAAAGAAAAAACAGACGAAACATCCACTTCAACAGTCATCGTTAACATTTTTGGATACAGAACCGTAAATATTCTATTGGTTTTGAGTTTATGTTGGACAAGCTGCAGAGCATGTGGAACCAGTTGAACTGGGAAATGGCAAGTTTTATCTCCACATATTTATTTTTGAGTTTTGACTTTTGATTGCATACTAGTGTATTTGTCTTGCATTTTTTTTCGACGGTCTTACCAAGGTTGCAGTTTGATGGCTTTAGTCATATGTTGTTTTTCTAGTCGATTTGTATATATTCAATGTAACCACGTGGCTTTTATTCTGATGTTTTAATGTGTCTGAAATCGTCTCCTTTACTGAAAACTGTACTTGTGGTGACTCTATGTCTATGCCTGCCTGCTTCATGCCTTTGACCCTGTATTCTGCATCTTAATTTCCTTGTAATCTCTATATCACTCCCCAGTTGCAAGTATTTCGATTCCATTGGCAGCTACGTAAACCTCCTTACTGCACCCTCCATGATTCCGAACAGCAAACAGAAATGAACAATGTAATACTGGGTTTTGATATTTGGAGCACCACAGCTTCTGATGCATGGTATTATACCATTATATGTGCTTGGTATTGTCTTCATGATGGTTACTTCAGCTATTTTGATTGGCTGTGACTACCGTCAACCCTCTTTACCGTAATCATGTTAATCCTGCATTTCTGCTTTTGATAAAATCTAAGTAGCTACATGATAGTCTGATATTACACACATTATCAGTTTCTAAGCAATTAACTAATCTGGTCTCTCTCTTGCAACATTGATAGATCAATAACTCTTCAAAGTTTTAGTATTTGGATCTGTGAATATCTGAACTGCGGAAGAGAAAAGGTTGTAACTTGTTATAGAGAAGCTTTTATCGGCTTGTCTTGTTGCGATAATAAGTTGCTGCATTCGCATCTCATTGACTCAGTCTTTTTTCTTTTTCTTTTGCTAATTGTAATTGTTCTCTGGTTTTTGTGCTGTTTTGGTACTTTTGTAGCCGTAGTTCAGTATGCATTTTGATTATATACGTGGTGATGTTATGTATTCAACAGTTAAAAGAATGCTTTGCGTGCAGGTATGATAGGAATCGTAATAGTGTGATGATGTGATCCTGAAGTCTATAACGAGCAGTCCAGCAGTATGTGATTGCATTTCAGGATTTCACCAGCATATACAGGTTTGCTTACTCTCAAGTCCTAATGTGTTTTTTCCGAGTAAAATTCAACTCTAATGACTCTGTTCCTTTACTTCCTTATTGCTTTTGCTCGTCTACCGTGTGGTACTATCTAGTTATCGTAACTTTTATAATGCCCTTATATATAACCTTCATGGCAGAACCAAAACCTTGCAACTAAAGTTTGTATCGTAATAGTGTATGTACTGACAATTCTTTTATTTTTGGGCGGTCTTAAATTGTACTGCAGGTGTAGAGAGATTCCATTCGCAAGCTTATTGATCGACGTCAAACAAAAGAAGAGTGCATCCCATATATCAACATATTCGTCTTACTGCGACTCAAAATGTATAATGTAAGATCTTTATCGCAGAGGTCTTAACCTAGTGGAGTAGTTACTAAGACGGGGCTCCTATGACAAAAGGTCGCACGTTTGAATCGTCCGTTTCCTGTATATTTTACTGGCTTTGTCCTTTAATATTGCTCCAAACAAATGTAGATTTTTTTGTGAGATAAATTCATTTACGGTTAAATCTTTTATAATACAGTTCTACTATGTACAATGATCTTGTAAACTTTTAACCTCGTTACTAAGCATTGTGAATGAAACCGTTATTTTGAGAATTTGTGATCCTCGATTTGTCCATGGACAAAAGCTCTAGAAGGCGGTATGTTAGGACTGCCTTGACGTCTGAGTTCGACCCAACACGGTATCCATTGTTGAGTTGCATCCATGGTTTTGCTAAACCGCACCAAAAAGGGAGTTACTGTAATATTGTACATCCAGCAATTAGTAACTAATTAAAACGGATTAGTGCAGTAATTAGTAAATCCACCTCATAAATTTTTTGACAACTTAAACTCCATGAGACAATTAACAAATAAAATTTCTATTTTGGGTACAATGCAACAATACAAAAACTCCCTTGCACAATTTTCATTTTATTAAATTTCTATAAACAAAATCAAACAATTTCATACACAATTCAAGATTTTTTTTTATTTTTTCTGTCCAATCCGGTTTTTTTTTAGTCGAGTTTTCGAAATGGAGATTAAGGTTGTGGAAGATATAATTTCACAAGTAATCGATGAAGAACAAAGACAACCTCTTCTTGAAAGCGACTCACTTCCCCCCAAACAACCAAAAACCGGAACCCAAAAAGCGATCCGTAAAACATTCAAAGGCACATCCCGTTTATCAAGCCAACTACCATCAGGGTCCGTCCTAATATTTGAAATGTTTTCACCTGTCCTTACAAACCAAGGACAATGCCAAACCTTCCAAGCCCAAGTTACAACATTATGTCTTATAATTCTAATGAGCATCTCATGTTTCCTAATGTGTTTCACTGATAGTGTACGCGATGAGAGGGGTAAAGTACGATATGGTGTCGCGACATTTAAAGGTTTATGGATATTAGACGGGTCAGTTACGCTTAGTCCCGAACAAGCGACTAAGTATCGTATAAGGTTTCTCGATTTTCTTCACGCGTTTATGGGATTATTAATCTTTATGGCCGTGGCTTTAATTGATCAAAATGTTGTGAAATGTTTGTTTCCTTTGCCTTCCGAAGAGACAAAGCAAAGGCTTGTTATGTTTCCTATTGTTGTTGGAATTGTTTGTAGTTTGTTGTTTTTTTGTTTTCCTAATAAACGTAACGGTGTTGTATCTCCTCTTTCTAAGAGTTGAGTTAAGTCAATTGTTATTAAATCCCGAAAATTATATATATCTCAAGTCAATTTTGTTTTTTGGTTGATGAATTTTTTTGAAATTATTATTTGTTGTATATGGCAATGGGTAGAAACGCGTCTAAATTTTAATGATCAATGGTCAAATCTATGACATTGATTGTGAATTCAGATTCAATCCAACATTCGTGAAGTTAATTTCGACATTTGGATCTAAAAATATATGTTCAAATGATAAAAACGCGTATCATAGTCAACATGTCGGGTCGGCCCTTTCAAATATGATAATGTTGATAACACCAATTGGGAATTTGTCTTTTAAATAGGTTAAGCTTTGATTGACTTCACTATCACCCCTTTTTGAAAAATCCCACATTTGATTAATGCAACTTTATCATGAATGTCTAATCTAATTAACATTTTCCTAAGAAAAAAGTTTTTATGACAATTTTGCACATAAAAGATAAGAAATGTCCAGGGGGAAATCTTGTTACTAACGAGTACGAGATTAAGAGTGAGTGTGATCAAGTGGAGTGATGCGGGCTTGACACTATGTTAATGCCGGATAGTTTGAATGGTAGTAGTCTAGTTGGGTGGATAAGTTGATAAATTTTTTTTTTTAAAAAATGTGCAAACATCATGAACGATCTTAGAAGAGGAAGAAGTATTACCATGTTAAATATTTGTTAAAAAGATTAATAATTCGTGTTTTCAACGTCCAAGAACATAAAAATTCCACAGAAAATTAAATATTCCACAAATGAACGATCTTAAAAAGTTGTGTTATATACAACCATATAGGTAGTATCATGAACGATCTTTAAAATATAAGAGTATCACAAACAATCTTAAGAAAGTAATGAAGTGTTACAACACTAAATCTTAGTTAAAAAGACGTGATAATCCGCATTTTCAACATCTCACAAACATACCGGAAAAAATAAAATTCATAACAATTTGGCACCAATTGAATTTACACCATTTTTGAGGTAAAAAAAACTTCAACTTTGTAAAAAATTTTGAAAAAAATATGAACGAACTAGCATGTGTGCACACTAAAATTTCCAATTCTAATTTGTTGTTTTGATTTAATGATTTTTATTACTATTACTAGCAATATTATGACTAATACACTAAAATTGTTCCCCTAAATCAAATCAAATTAATTCAATGTAACACTTTTATTCCTTCTCATTATCAACAACAAGAAGCAATCGTTTGATTGTTCGTGGAATTTACTTTTTCTAAAGAACAAAATTGTTATTAATAAATACAATAAAATCATCATAATAATAGTAATAAACTTAATTAATACTCTACTATACTACATACAAACTGTTCTTAGTAATTTGGAAATTTCCCACAAAATATCTCTCTTTCTTATTCAATCTAGCAATCTAGCATCATTATTATAATTATAATTGTTCAATATTAAAAATCCCCCTTTTTCTATAATACCTAATTTTTGATTTTGTTATATTTGTTGTTTAATATGGGCTGATTTTGGAGATACCCATTTTAATTCATTGCTTTTTATCATCTGGGTCGGTGTTATTTTTTTGTTTTATGTTTAACCTTACATCTGGGTTAGTTTTTGTCGATTTCTAGGGTTTTTGTTGTTGTTAATTTGATTAATTTGGGGGTGAAATTTCATCAATGGAGGGTGGAAGTTCTGATGGAGAGAATAAACTTCCAGATACAGGTGGAGGAGGAGGTGGAGGAAGTGGTGGTGAACCTAAATCTAAGAGAAAGATGAAAACTGCTTCTCAACTTGAAGTTCTTGAGAAAACATATCAAGGTTGTTTATTTTTTTTTTTGATTTTGTTATTTTTTCTGTTAAATCTGTTATTTAGATTGAATGGGGAAAAATGATGTTTTTGATGCTGGTTTTAGTTAATTTTGATTAGTTTTGTGTTTCAGATCTGTTGTTTTTGTTGTTTGTTTGTGATGAATGATGTTTGATTTACTGATTTTGTTGTTTAGATTAGTTTATGAGATGGAAAGTTTGTGTCTTTGATGATTTTGTTGTTTAGCTTTCGAATAATGATTCATGTTAGCCGACCCCAATTCATGTTGGGATTAAGGCCCTGTTGTTGTTGATGATGATGATGATGTATTTGATTTGTGAGAGGTTTTGTTGTTTTGATGGGTTTTGGTGGTTAATGTTGTATTATACTTTTGTTTCCAGTTGAGACATATCCTTCTGAAGCTTTGAGGGCAGACCTGTCAACCCAATTAGGGCTAACTGACCGGCAATTACAAATGTGGTTCTGCCATAGGAGGCTGAAGGATAGGAAGGCAACGTCAGGATCTGGTAAGAAGTCGAAGAAAGGGGAGGCTGCTACTCCGGTAATGGTTGATGTTGCTACTGGTGGGACCCCGTCACTCCCATTGCCCCCACCTACTGCAAAGGATGAGATGTTGGGTGGTGAATTTGGGATCGAGCATGTGTCAGGATCCGGGTCGGGTTCCAGCCCGTATGGTCACGGGGAAGCGAGGCGGAGCTACGGGGTCCATCCTGGTGTTGCTGTGCCTAGATTAAGTGGGCCCGGGAGGCACCCTGAGCCTTCTCAGTCTGTAGTTGAGTTACGTGCTATTGCATTTGTCGAAGCTCAGCTTGGGGAACAATTAAGGGAGGATGGACCTGCTCTTGGAATGGAGTTTGATCCTTTGCCTCCTGGTGCGTTTGGTGCTCCTATGTGTAAGTCGTATTTCCTTCGAACTTTGATGTGCCTTGGTTTTCTTTGATGATTGTTGTAGTATGTTTCTAGTTGTCATGGGATTAAGGTGGCCGTCTTGTAGTTTTTATTACTCCGTATATTATTATTGGTTCATGATTTCAAGTAGATTGTCCTTTTATTCATAGCATTTGTAGTTGCCAGCAGGAATTACTAATGTGAACCACTGAAGTTTACGGTGTTGACAGAAAGTATTAATTCACACCGTCAACATTTCTTGTGACCCGTGTCGTCTTTCTTCTGATTCACTATACGATTTAGTTTATTTAGCCTTGCGCTGTTTGCCATTTCAACTGTGTAAGGCAATTCCTGCCATCATTCATTTATTTGTTGAAGTTTGATTTTGATTCTAAGACATGAACCCATGATTTATGCAAAACAGTATTTTCTGATATACTTAACATTTCTCATGTCTCGACAGCGTCTGGGGCACCACAGAAACCTGCTGGACGTGGTTATGAGGCTCCTATGTATGATGCCAAAGCTTTCAAGGTTGGTTACAGTTCACTTTCATGAATATCTTGCAATTTTTTTCGAACCTTTCTGATACGAATCACTTTCTTTCACGGTTAGAACTGCTATTATATAGTTCCTTAAAATGTAAATATTAGTGTACCCCTTCAGGAAGATTTTGATGCACACGTGCATAGTCAACTTAACTAGTGAGTAGTGTCTTGTTCTTTGCTTGTGACTGATTTGGTACTTTACATGACAATTATGAAGGAATACAGTGATTTTACTTCCTTTCCCAATCTTGAACTTTCTATGTCTCTTTTACAAAGTATGTTGGTATTTCCATTTCCCCTACTTTTTACGACATTTTTTTTAATGCTACTTCACCCTACCTAGTGATCTGTCTGCTATCTGACAATGTTTCCCCTCTTCTTGGTTTTAAACCTGAGATGTAGATGAAGTGCAAGATGAGTGAACGTATGAGGTCATAAACCTGAGATGTAGATGTAGCTTACCCATGGACAACCCTCAATGGATACCAGGAAGTTTATATTCATGTATAAAAGAGTTAGTTCTATATAAAGAATTTTTATCGACTTGAATGCAATAACAGTCTCTTGCAAGTGGCGCTAAACTAATAATTGTTTGTGTCAAATGATTTTATGCCAGGCATTTACATTTCCAAATGTTGAATTTGTTTTGCTTGTTGCTTTCACAGGGCTCTAGTAGAGCATTGCATGAATATCAATTTCTCCCAGAGCAGCCAACTGTTAGAAGTGAGTCATATGAAAGAGTTTCCCAGTCTCATTACTACGCCTCACCCGCTGACGGCCCTGGCACTAAGAATCCTCCTTCATCCAGCGGACAGGCGTATGTGCATGGGTATGAGGATGTGCCTGTTTCCTACGCTCTTCCAAGTCAAAGTCTGGCGTCTCAGCAGGGAAAGTTACGGAGCTCCATACCTTCTACATCCGGGGACTATGATAATATTGTTCATAAATCCCCTTATATGGGTATGGGCATGGAATCACCTTTCAGCGCTCAGCCAATCGCTGGACAGGAAAATGCATTCATGCCATCAGATAGGATTGTCTCACAAGAGGATGAGGCTATGAGGGTGGAAAGGAAGCGCAAGGTATCTAAATTGACATTATATTTTCATAATTTTTCAGTTACACTACTATATGATTTGTCACATATTTTACATGAATATATCCATAGTAGCTTACAGACCCTATTTGACTCTGTTCTCAAATATAAGTCTTGTTTTCATTTTTGACTTTTTTTTCCTGTCTAATACTTGCAATTTTTTTTTGGTAATGATTTGTATTTCAGACTGATGAATCAAGAATAGCCAAGGAAGTTGAAGCTCATGAGAAAAGGATGCGGAAAGAGTTAGAAAAACAAGATATTCTGAGGCGGAAGGTACGTAGGCTTCTTGATCAGTAGTGTTATTGAGTCTTGCATTATGCTCATCATTATCTGATTGGTGTTTTGTGTATTTAGAGAGAAGAACATATGAGAAAAGAAATGGAGAGGCAAGACCGGGAACGCAGAAAAGAAGAAGAGAGGCTGCAACGTGAAAGGTTGCGAGAAGAAGAACGATACCAGAGGGAGCAAAAGCGTGAAATGGAACGTAGAGAGAAATATATATTAAAGGAGTCTCAAAGGGTAAGCTTATTCTGTCATCAAGCTTATGCTTAAGGTTTACTGGGGATATCTTATTCTTGTGTACTGACTTAGGTTGAGAAAATGAGGCAAAAGGAAGAACTTCGCAGAGAAAGAGAAGCAGCTAGACAGAAAGCTGCAAATGATAGAGCAGTTGCACGCAGGCTAGCTAAAGAATCTATGGAACTTATTGAAGATGAAAGATTGGAACTGATGGAGATAGCTGCTTCAAGAAAGGCCTTGCCATCCATTGTAGCGCTGGATTGCGAAACTCTGGAAAATCTTGATTCATTTAGAGGTAGCTTCTTCTGTGAAGCTCTGGAAAATCTGTTGTATATTTGATTTGCTTTTATAAATGATTTTTTTAATCATTAAGCTAATTAATATACTGTGCAACAGATATGCTGCGTGTGTTTCCACCAATATCTGTGCAGTTGAAGAAGCCATTTGCAGTAAAGCCATGGCTGGGCTCTGAGGAAAATGTGGGCAACCTATTGATGGTGAGACTCGGTTGATGTTAATTGATTTCATTCTATTGTAGGCTTGTCCCATTGATATTAACAGTATTAAGTGTGGGCTCCTCGCCTGTTAGATTTCTAGTTAGTTGAAGATGTATTTACTGACGTTGCAACCTCGAGAAAAATGGAGTTAGGGAATTAGAGAATTATAATCAGGGATTAATTGTGATAGAGCAGGTCTTAAGAAAGTTTTTCTTAATGGGGTTTTGTATGTCAGTACTCAGTATTATCCCCTTTCCCTGTCTTTGGGATATATATCCTTTGCATACACTCTTTATTCATTCTTGGAATCCTTCTACGTACAGATGAAAAAAAAGGCTTTTATGCATGTAACTGACTTATGGCTCTTATTTAGGTGTGGAGATTTCTGATAACTTTTGCAGATGTTCTTGGATTATGGCCATTTACCCTTGATGAGTTTGTTCAAGCTTTTCATGATTATGTAAGCTCATGGCCTTCAATGCGTACATATTTATTATATGGTTCATTGAAAGTAACTCGTTGATGGTTATGCAAAATTCTTATGTGTTGTGCTATTCTTTCAGGATCCTCGATTATTGGGAGAAATACACGTAGCTCTTCTGAGAACGGTTATAAAAGATATTGAGGATGTAGCTAGAACACCTTCCACTGGTCTGAACATCAACCAAAATAGTGTGGCTAATCCAGGTGGAGGGCATCCTCATATAGTTGAAGGGGTAAAGTCTTATTTATTTTTTTATTTTTTCTTGCTAAATGTTATTTTAAGTTTGAGTTTTAAGGCCTTTTTTTTTTCAATTATCGATCAGGCATACACATGGGGATTTGATATCCGCAGTTGGCAGCGTAACTTGAGCCCACTGACCTGGCCTGAAGTTCTGCGGCAGTTTGCGTTGTCTGCTGGTTTTGGGCCAAAACTGAAGAAAATGAACGTTGAGCAACCATATTCTCGCGAGGAAGATGAGGTATGTAAGATTGTTGATGTATCCTGGGTTATCCCTATTTTTTATCCTAGGTGTCTGTTACTTTCTAAGAGAAGAAAGATTTAGTTTTGTTTCAGTTCTGCGCCTATCAAGTCGGGAGTAACGTTCAATGTACTTTAATGTGCTGACTTTGGTGTCAAGCCTACTACTGATTACATACTCTCTCCATCGCTTGTGTATTGTCTCCATTTAACTTGGATAGCAAGTTAGCAACTGATACCATAATTTCTCTAAATATATGTTGATATATAATGTTAAATTTATCGTAGTTTTAAATATCCACCGCTACACTGATAAGCAACAGAATTATAAAGATTTTGGAGTTTACCGCAACTGCATTTTTCCGCGTTTAAAGGGGATATTGACAGCATTTAGCGCGATTGGGGCCGCGATAAGTCGATAACTGATGCAACGACCGCGACCAAAACTGAGATTTAATGCTATGAATTTGTCACATTTGATATGTCAAATTACTGTTTTTATATTATCGTCTTCGGTTCGTTCGGCTCTGGTTCGGTTCGGGATCGGTATCTATTTGTACCTATTGTATAGTGTGTATTTGTGCAAAAACATGGATCAAAGATGTCACTGGAAATGAGAGATAGAAATGGGATGGGGCCATGGGGAGGTATCAACTTCTTGTTATAGCAAATGTATATCAAGTGCGAGCAGTGCATGTATACTTCACCTACTACGCCTTCAAGTCAAGAGCAGATGTGGGTCTGTTTAAATGTGTACTGGATACGAACTATTTATCGGTTGCACAAGTATTATATGCTGCATTCCATATCCCAAAAGTTAGAGATAAGCTGGGTCCTTTTAACCAAAGTTAGTTTATTGAGGATGGTCGAAGATGTGTTATTTTATATGCCTTCTGAGTTGTGCTGTATATAAAATTTACTGCGGTGAATGTGTTGTGTTAGTTTTGGCTGGCGCCATATTTGTTGCTTACATTCTCTGTTATGTACTCAGGGTGATGATGGCATTGACTTAATATCTAATTTGCGTACTGGAGCAGCAGTTGAGAATGCTGTTGCCATTATGCGAGAAAGAGGTTACTCAAACCCACGTAGGTCAAGGCATAGATTGACACCTGGGACAGTCAAATTTGCAGCATATTATGTTCTGTCCCTCGAAGGAGGTGATGGGTTAAATATATTGGAAGTCGCTGATAGGATACAGGTAATTGTTTACACTTGCTTTATACTTTATAGTTCTAGTCTGTTTTACATCAGCATTATTGAAAAATTGCGTGTTCTTTGATAGAATTTTGTCGGTAAATAACCTGTGGTCTTACAGTATTTTTGTTTTAGAACCCCTTACCAGAGACATTTGTAAGTACGTTCGTGGTTGCAGTAGTTTAATCTGACGTCTAAGTTCTAACTGGAGATATTGTTAATAGAAATCAGGACTTCGTGACCTAACCACAAGCAAGACACCTGAAGCTTCAATTGCAGCCGCTCTGTCAAGGGATACTAAGCTC
>JAYMSF010000168.1:0-19687 GCA_036897335.1 Silene vulgaris | reverse complement strand
AGAATTTCACTCAAGTTTTAACCACTAGACTCCACCCTTATCTTTTTTTTATTTCCGTTCTCTAATCAAACGCCTCGTTAGTTTTTAGGAAAATTGACAGAGTAATCCCACATGTTGGCCATCTTCCAAAAATAGTCTCATCTATTAATAATCCAAAAAAGATAAGGGTGGAGTCTAGTGGTTAAAACTTGAGTGAAATTCTCAGGAGACTCGGGTTCAAACCTCCCCAAGAGCAAATCTTGTAGAGCATTTTTGGCTTGAGTCCATAGCTAATAGACTTCGAGCCTGCTACTCTCGGGTGGCTTACCTGATTTACGGAATTTGCAGGCTATTTCGTATACCCGAGGATTTACCCACTGCGCACGACTGCCGGTTCCCTAGTCACAACAAAAAAAAATAATCTAAGCCCTTCGTAAACCCCAAACAAAACACTAATCACTTGACTAGGGAAACACAGAGTTCATCACTGTCACTCTTTGGGCGCCCAAAGTTGTCTCCTTTCCGCAATCAATTCAACTACCAGACGTTTCAGGCATTCATTTATGCTTATATTTGATCAATTCCCTTAAAACCCATCAAAAATTCGAGCACAAACAGTGTAAAAAATGGTAATTCAATTTCATATGTACACGTTTTTCTTAATTTTCTTGATGATTTAATCATAAATTTTTAAAAAGATTCAATCTTTAATCATCTGAATTTGGGTTTGTTTCTGTGTTCACAGTTCTCAATTGCAGCAATTAATGATACTGATTCCAAAAGCACTTGGGAGCCTTTAGCCCCTACCAAAGAAGCTCAGGTATCCATTCATTTTCTGTGAATTTTGGTGTAAATTTGATTGGTGAATTGGTTTAATCTATGTGTTGCATCACTGCATGTGAATGTTTTTCATCTGCCATGCATTGTTGGTTTTATGTATGTGTGTTGCATGTAAATTTGGTTGGTGAATCGTTTCGGCTGCAATGGGTTTAGGTTAATTTTGGCTGGTTTTTGTGAATTTGTTGCCCTAATGAAACCCTAATTTTGCTTTTCGACTTTATGTGTGAGAATTGAGAGTTAGGAGTTGTAAAGTGATGGTACTATACAGTGCTGGTATGGCATTTAAAATGTACATTGGAGTGTGGAAGCGATTTAAATAAAGGAACGCTGACAGTAGTGAGGATGGAACTCGTGACTCGTGAGACCGGAGGACAAGTTTGAATCCGTGGGGATATTTGACTAAAAGTCTGCCTAGACTTCCGAGTCAATGGGATACTTGGGTCGAAGATCTGCGGAGACCCTGATCCAATGGGTGTTTAAAATAAAGACGCCGATCTTTATTATAAACTAGATTTGAAAATACCGTTCAAACCTTGGGTTGTGATCAACGCATGAGCGAGATTTGAAAAGATGCCATTTTGTAGATTTATTATTCACTATATCTCTTCCTTTTTTATATAGGAGTTTCACCTTACCCAAAGTTATCACGAAGGACTCCAGAAGTTGCAAGCTAAGGAGTATGACAAGGCACGTGAACTTCTGGAAGCTGTATTAAAAGACCCTATGATATCTAGTGCCCAGGTGATCCGTTATGTTTATGTCATCTTGTTCAGGATTGGTTCAATAGTAACTTGCCAAGTATTGAATTTAACTTATAGTTCCAACAACATTTTAGGTAGAGAGTACTGCTGGGGATAGTCATCTCTTACAACTCAAGTAAGTTCTCACATGCAATCAAATCCTTTTTTTTAGTTGGTGAAAGGATTTGCATTTTAATATAACCATGTGCTAACTCTCTTTATATGTTAATCCTGGGATTGTCAAATGAATAATGTAAGATGTAGTTGACTTGCTATGATCCTTAACTCCTTATCCTTTTTGCATAACAAGGGACTTTTGTCCTTCACTCTTAGTATAAAATAGCGTGTCTTTGGTCCGCATAGGGCCAATAGGCATAAGGCTCAGTAAGGCACTAGCCAAAATTCTTAAATGCACCTTAAGCATGCAACTGTAATTTTTCTTCTTCTAATTCTTTTATTATACCCTTCCCTTTGCTTCACTATCAATAGCTTACATGTTGACCCTATTTAATACAATTTGATTGCAAAAATGGTGCGCGTTTTATGCATGAGGAGTGCACCTTCGCCTCGTGCCTTATTGTCACGGGCTTTGTCGCCTCGGTGCTCTTCTTTGTAATGCTTTTCTTAAACGAAGTTCTTTATCTTAACTACTTATAGTGTCCGTAGATGGTAATTGTGTTGTACTTGTTCTCAATTTTATTTTTTCATAAAATGACTGATACTGATGGCAAGCCTTTGTTTGTCTGAAGTAACTGATTTCCATGTTTAAAGAATCTATATGAAAAGCAAACAATTTCAAATTCATGGATACCCTTTAGCTTCTCAACATTCTAGATTTTACCATATGTGGATTGGTATTTGAATTTTCTAAGCTCCAGCTTTGTTTTACATAGAAAACACCAAGTTGAACACATTATCATGAACATTGGATCAACTTATGATAATTGACGGTAGTTTTTCAGGCACCTATAATTTCTAATGAGAGAGATTCAAATAACGCAGTAAGGTTTTGTGGCAATCAAATGTCTGTTGTGCTGGCTTTCGTTGTACATTTTTACTGTTTACTAGATTAATATCGTGTAAATGATATGCATTTTTATCAGAGGTGTGGAAAGTTGCTCCATTGTGTATGTCATCTGTATCAGGTTTTTGGCACTGAAGAACCTTGCCTCTGTATTTTTACAACAAGGGTCTGACCATCATGAAAGCGCACTAAAATGTTATCTCCAAGCAGTAGAGATTGATACTAAGGATTCAGTTGTCTGGAATAAGCTGGGTACTCTGGCTTGTTCCATGGGTATATTGAATATATGTCGATGGGCATTTGAACAAGGGCTTGCTTGTAGTCCTAACAATTGTAAGTAGTACCTATCTCCCTCACATTTGACTTGTTTCATCCTTTCATGATGTTATCTGTTTAGCATCTGAGTTTTGTCCGAAATCGGCTTTACTATACTAATTAATTTTTTTGAGTTTTTACCTATTTTTTTGTAAGGGAAGTGATGTTATTTGTTATCCTGATGATCTGTGCAGGGAATTGCATGGAGAAACTTCTGGAGGTGCTTATTGCCATTGGAGATGAAGTTGCATGCCTCTCTGTTGCAGAATTGATTTTGCGGCACTGGCCAACTCATGCCCGAGCTTTACATGTCAAGAGAACAATTGAGGATCCAGAGCCTGTACCATTTGCCCCGAAAGGTATAGATAAACTGGAACCAAAACATGTTAGACTCACTTTTGGTAAAAGAAAAGCATCTGACAGCAATCTAGAAGAGGGCAGCTCTACAAAGAGGGTCAATCACTCTATCCAATTGCAATTAACAGAAGTTTCATGGGTAGCTGTTGCCAGTTCGATCTTGGGAATCTTACTTCGACAAGATGGATGCGATTCTGTGAAAGAAGATGAGAAATATCATCACTCCAGAAATACTAGAATAGAAATATGCTTGCCTTCAAATTGTGGGGATGCTGAAAACTCGAATATTATTTGTGGGCAAAATAATTCAGTGGGGGAGTGCAGTTCAATAGAAGAAAGCAATGGTATAAAAAAAGATGCACATTATTCTGAAGAGCAAATACATGAAAGACGAAGTAGTCGGTTAGAAAGAATGAGGAGCCAGAAGACGGGAAAGGAGGATAGAGAATTTTCTGGGGTGAAGGATATGGAGAAAGTTGTAATTCGTTTCCTGCAACCTTTCGTAATTTCTGGACTACAAGATAAGGATTTTGATCATTCTTCTGAATGTTCACCTGTCAATGAATGGTTAGATGTGCAAAATTTTGTGTTGCGGGTTTCTAAGAATCAGGGTGCTGACCACTTGGGACATATGCTTTTAGAAGAGGTTGCAAATAGAGACGTGGTGCATTGTGATGGATTTAGGGATTTTCTTGAGTTGGAGAAGCTAACAAGGTCATGTGGATGGGATAGAACCCCAGAATGCAGCCTCTTTCTTGCCGAGTTATATCATGATTTCGGTTCGTGTTTATCAGATTCATCTAGAATGTCAGATTACATGCACGAGGCAGTATACCATATTGCCAAAATCATAGAGTCTGTTCTTTTGGACAGGTCTACGGGATTGGGCGCCAAAGGGGGTGAAAGCGGCTCTGTAAGTTCCCTTGAACGGCCAAAATCATTTTTTGAAGGACCAATCTTAACCGAGAAAAGTTCTTTTTGGGTTCGATACTATTGGATAAGCGGTCTTGTATCAATTTGGGAGGGTAATAGAGATAGGGCTCATAAAGAGCTTTCTATTTCATCTTCCCTTTTGGAAAATAATCGAAATTTAAATGATATACCTGGTTCTATTCAACTGCCTCACTGCAAGGTCAATAAAGAGTTAACTACCCATAAAATACGGCATGTGATTAATCTACTACAAGTTCAGTTTTTACTGGAAAATGATGTTGCTGAATTATTAGAGGAAGACACATTTGAATGCATAAACCTACTGGCCCCACGCCTACTGTCTGGTAAAGGTGTTTATGTGGATTTTTCACGTATAACTGATAAACACGATGCGTTTGCAACTGGTGAATTAACAGCACTACGTGTTTTGGTTAAAGCTTGTGAAAAGGCAAATCCATTGAACATAGAGGTATACCTCAAGTCTCAGAAACGCAAACTTCAAATTCTAATGGTTGCGGCAGGGATGGAAGATTTGGTTGCATCATGCGAGTTATTTTGTGAGAAGTCTGTGCCAAACATAATCTTTGTACCTGGGACAGAGCCTAAAGATGATTCTGGAAGACATTGTTTCGATTCAGTTGCTGAGCAAGTGAAGGAAATTTCAGAATGTGTATCTCGAGTGAAGAATTGCATTGGTCAAGTCAAAGATTCTGTAAGACTGTTGTGCCTTGAGATTGGATGCCTATATGTTTCTTTTCTGTGAATTTGAAATTACTACTTGAAGGGCCCCTTCCCCCCCCTTTTTAATTTTTTTATTTCCAGTGTAGCAAAAGCTCACTATTTTCTGGTTTTGAAAGATGATAAAACAAATTAAACTGCAACCCCTAACATGTTGCGCTTCCGAAGTTGCAATAATTTGATGCAACTCTCAGCGTAATTTTAATCAATGATTCAGCGGGGAGCCGTCTCTCCCGACTGCTTTCAGCACAAAAAGGTAAGGCCGCCTGCATTCGATCCCCCTTACCTCACCATTGCCAGCAACCACTGCACAGGGGGTAATGTTGTTTCTGTAAGGATATTTGTGTGTGTACCATTATAAGAAGCAGACAAAAGTGGGATCGAGTTATATCACTTTACATGACACATATTTATAAATATTGAGAAAGGGGCAGTTTCAAAAAATGTCTGAAGCTATATTCTATAATTGGGAATTGGGGATGCCATCGCCTAGGGTTCAAACTCTGGACTGTTTTTATTGGTTCATCCCACGATGATATACTGTGTGAAAGAATCATCACAAACATGTGTCTAAGCTAATAGTTTCTGACATATCAACGGTTTTATTCATCTTAAATATGAACCGAACTTGGCAGTCAGTGATATGTCTGGATAAAACTATATGAACCGAACATGAGAAGTAGTTGAACTTTCTTACACAACCTTTTTCCAAGGCTCTTGATTTGCTTCTTCACCAAGAGTTTCCTAGTTAATTCATTGTATGGCATAAGAAACCAATGTCACTGTAAGGCTATATACATTTAAAGGGAGCATAGGGCATTTGATACTCTAGACTTTCGATAACAGTCAATTTAGGATGCTATCCTTTTTAGCCACTTTGCATTAGTTAACTATTTTGTTAGTGATGTTTCCCATTTTTAACATTGTTCTGTATTTAATTATGGTTTAAATAAGGTATGAAATAGCTTTGTAGGCGTAGAGAGGAAATGGAGATAACCTTCACCTCACAGCGCACGTGAGGATTCAATACTGTTCCATTTTGGTGAATTATGGTGCCATTGGGGTGCCTTTCATTGAGGAACCTCTTTCCTCCATTCAAGTATGCTTGTTTCTTGTGTAGTATGGTGGTTGTTTTTCTGCAACTTAATATTGTTACTTTCTTGTAGAATGATATTGCTGTACCAAGAAGCATTATTGCTGATATCCAAACACTATTGCTAGCACTCATGTGTAACATTGCTAAAATGTGCTTTTCCAAGAAAGCTTCTGGGGTTTTGAGCCCAGATCAGACCGAACAGGAGCAAAGGTGTCTCTTTGTCAATGCATCAATAGCATTCTGCAAACTTCAACACCTTGATCTGACAATTCCTATTAAAGCACAAGTGAGTCTGCTGCGGAAGCCCTTTTTCATGCCTTTGTTTATTACTAACTCGGACCGTCTTTAAACTTCTGATTTTTTCTTTTGGGTTGAGCACGTGTAAATTTCCTAGTTTGGAAACTTACCTTTTTTGTATGGGCTCTGTGCTCATTGAGATTTGTGACCCATATCTTTCCTCAACTTGAATCTCTGCTGCATATTATTGTGTTGCTTAATTATTGTAACCAAATAGGCATGAAGTTTAAATCTGGTCAGAAGGAGTAGATTCTTATATTGTTTTTTTTCACATCTTTTCACAGGTTGAGTTAATCGTGGCAATCCATGACGTGCTTGCTGAGTATGGATTATGCTGCTTTGGGAAAAATGGTGAAGGGGTGGATGGAACATTTCTTAAACTTGCGATAAAACATTTATTGGCATTAGATATGAAACTTAAGTCTATTTGTCCTTTGAGCAAGGAAACTGAAGAAAATCTATCCATCAGTCAAATTAAAGATGACTCCAAGATGTCCTCTGATGGGATGGGCGTTGATGTGTGTCTAACTGACATTGTAGTCCCAGATAGCCTATCCCCTTCTGATAGTGAGCATGAAAAAGACCCTGAAGAGTTACCTTCCACTAAGTTTATCGACGAGGAAGACCCAAGCAAACAAATTACTAATACTAGAACCGCACTTGGTGAACAAGAAAGAGAAGAACTTGAATCAGGAATTGATGATGCTTTAAATCAGTGCTTTTTTTGTCTGTATGGTCTAAATCTTCGTTCGGATTCGACTTATGAGGATGATCTTTCAGTGCACCAGAACACTAGCCAGGCAGACTATCAGTCCAAAGAGCAGTGTGCTGATGTTTTTACATATATACTGCCATACGCAAAGGCTTCAACTGTCAGTTCCCCTTCTCTCCTTTAACAGAGTGATTTACATGTACTGTTCATTTCCCTGATATCTGAAGTTCTTTGCATGAAATATGTCACATCTCAGAAATCAGGACTGCTCAAGCTCCGGAAAGTATTAAGAGCCATTCATAAACACTTTCCACAGCCGCCCGATGATGTTTTAGCCGGAAACCCAATTGATAAGTACTTGGATGATCCCACACTCTGCGAAGATAAACTTTCTGAGAAAACGGGATCTGATGGATATCTAGAATCCATTGTTAAAGTCATGTATCCTGATACGGCAATCAGCAACCTGAATAAGATTTCGTTAGGAAGGTGAAGTTCACTGTCAATCTGTCATGGCTTTTGTTCATACATTTTTGTTCCTGCTTCTTCAGGAAAAGCTTACTTGTATGCCATGACTGCAGCTGTGAGCCTTATATGGATGTTTATAGCAACCTGTACTATCTTTTGGCACAATCTGAAGAAACAAGTGCCATCGACAAACGGCCTGGCTTTGTACTCACAAAGGAAGGGGAGGACTTCATGGAGCAGAGTGCAAAACTTTCTAAATTTGATTTATTGTTCAATCCATTACGTTTTGAGAGTTGGCAGCGTCTTGCCAATATCTATGATGAGGTAAAATGATCCAATTTGGTTATTTTCCCAAATTGCTCGCTCATCACCAAAAATTGTCTGAATAAAATGATTGTTTTGGCGTAAATTTTTGTTTCTGTTACCATTTAGGTGGAACTTAATCTAAATTACCTCTTGTTTTCCTTAAATATGTTGTATCAGGAGGTAGATTTGTTGCTGAATGATGGGAGCAAGAATCTAAATGTTGCAGGGTGGAGGAAGAATGCCTCATTACCTGAAAGAGTTGAAGCAAGTAGGAGAAGGAGCCGACGCTGCTTATTAATGAGCTTAGCTTTGGCTAAGACTCCAGAGCAACAGGTATACACCCTTTCTCGCCTGCCTTAGATCTTGTGTGAATGTCTGCTAATTATGTTAAGCAACAAGGGTGACAGGTTTCATATCTTCTTTTACATTCTATCCTTCCCTTTGCCATCTTGATTTATCTGTTTTCGGCGAGGGAACTGGTGGGTCCTATTTTCTAACATACTCCCTATGTGATTACTGGGACCAATCAAGTCCTTTGTTGTGGACTTGTGCCATTGGTTGCATGGTTTATATAGTTTATTTTTTTACTTTGTATTTTTCCTTGTGGATAATTTATAAATGTGTAGAACTAATATTACCCTGGAGCTATTGCTTCTAATTTTACACCAATTTTTATTCATGTTTTTTTACCAATTCAAGGTTCATGTTTTTATTTTATTTAATTTTTTATATGGGGATATATTGATGCTTGAACTTTGCCATTAATGAGGTTTTTTTTTGACAATAATACAATAACTCCTTCATGTACCTTGATGATTAAAGGTTGGGTCTTTAGTTAGCACCCATGATCCTTTAAAGGGATTTAGAGGTTTTATGGAATATACTGGATGATTTAATGTGAGTATAATACATTTTGGTGTATATAAACAAATCAATTAATGCAATCTTGGGTGTCCTATACAAGTTTAAATTGACAATAATAAACACTACCTTAGTTTCTTTGTAGGCATTATTTTTGAGTGATGCAGTTTGATAGGTAAGAGTTGAACAAAATGACAACTTATCTCTTGACTATTCTATGAGTAAAGTACATTGAAATATTACAATTATTACTTCTATACACTGAAAGGGTAAGGTGGGAAACGTTTTCAGAAGATTGAAGATCATGAGTTTTTTTTGAAGCCCAGCATGTGTTGAAGTTTTACGGGACATAGTCAACGCTCCCTTAGTCTCTCTCTTTAAGCGTAATTTTATAGTGACACAGATTGATAATAGCTTAAGGAGTTCTAGTGAAATGAAATTTTTTATCACTACTTGATTATTCTACAAATAAAGAACCTTAAATGTTCTACAAGTATTGCCTTTTTACACGGCAAGGGGTAAGAAGGGAAATATTGTCAGAGTATCATGTCGAAAATGTAGATAGTAGTTTGCAGTATGAATGTTCCCATCCTTGAAACAGAGCGTTAAACAACATTAAGAGAGTATAGTTTTTAATGTTAAGGTATATTCAAACATTTGGCTTGTACAAACAGGAATGATCCATATGTATAAAGAAATACAATAATCCTATCAATTTGGTCCTTCATCAAACACAAGTGTGGAGGAACAAAGGCCAAGCGATGCAAACAATTTTTGAACTGGTTCTCCAAGGAAATTAACACAATATTCATTTAAAAGAGTATACCAATGTATGAAAGCTAATGATAAGTGTAACAAAGTAAGAACAATTACAACTTTACAAGTGTAAAGCAAGCTGAAATTGCAATTTCAAAAATCAGAAATACAAATTATTGAAACAAGTAAAAATAAAAATTAATAATTTAACTATTTTTATTAACCGGAAGCTCCCAATCGTGGGTTAATGAAAAGTGGTATTTTCTTTCCGATCCATAATTAAAGTCAAATGGAGCTAATTAGCGATGACTAGATCATGAAAGTCGTTGAAAGCGACTGGTGCTGAAATTTGAATTGATGTTTGGATTAATCAAGGTAATCACTCTGCGCCGTATGTGAAAAAGTGAAAGAAGAAGCTAAGCAAAAGTGAAAAAGAAGATACATACAACAACAACAACAACAACAACAACAACAAAGCCTTAATCTCAAAATGATTTGGGGTCGGCTGACATGAATCATCCTTTGGAACCGTCCATGGGTGAACGCACACCTCAAAATGCCAAAATATAGAAAGGAAAAGGGAATAAATGAAAGCCATCCTGCTAAAACCCAAAAACACTGTTTCCACTGTAGGCCCAATAATTTAAAATTTTGAAACAGGAGACTGGCAAAATGAATAAGAGATGCAAGCGTGCTGACAATTATTATTTGTAATTACTACCTCCTTTTTTCTATTTGCTTCTCACTTTTCAAATTTCCCCTCACATAATTTGAGAAGTGGGAGAGAAAAATACGGAGGAAGTATGTTTCCTTGTACGTTTTGCCAAACAATACGAACGGATTATCAGTTATTTTAAGCAACAGAGTAGATAATTGTAAGTGGTGATTTTCAAGTTTAGATAATGAAGTAGTGATTGGAAAGGTTGTCAAGACTCAAGAGATGATAGGCCTGGATGGTGAGCAATTACAGTTGAACTTTCAACTGTGAAAAGAGTAGAACATAATTAAGTAACAAATCCGAAATCTATTTTTAAGGCCAACTGGAAGTTGATATACTTTACTGAAGCTCCAATGATGTTTTGGCGTGCTATGATGGTTCTCCCACTGTCTCCAGCTAAAAATGCTCACTAATTCATGGTTTAAAATCTCGTCCGAGACATGTCGTATTGCCTGAGATGTATCGGTATCGGAGGCGGCCGATACAAGATGTATAGGATAAATTTAAAACAGGAAAGTATCGGCCGAGACAACTGATTTATAACGTGTATCGGCCAACTCGGCCCGATACCGCCCACGATGAAACCGATATGAACGAGTTATAACTTGTACCGGCCAAGTTTTTTAATGAAAATATAGCATTGATCAAATTAATTATCCTAAATAGAATCAATCTTAACTTTATATGAAATAGTCAATAAATGATGAAGTATCTACAAAAGCTTGTAAAATAAATATCACGCGATAACCGCGGTTCGGAGCGCGATGGCCGAGTCGGAGACGATTCCGCGACTCCGTTACCGCGGTCGCGATCGATACCACGATTTAAAACCCTGCGAGCCACTATAGGAGTTTGATAGTCTAAGTATATTGCTACATGAGCTGGTTAAAGGTGCTTTGACGTTTAACTGTAAGAGTGAACATAAATTGGTGGTGATTTAGATTGCACTAATTACTTTGATTATGTCAATGGTGTTACTTTGAAGTTGTGTAAATTCGGTTTAAACTCTCTATCTAAATGGGTAAAAGTATTTTCAATCTTCCTTCTTTCTTTTACTATTTTTTCTTTCCCTTAACAAGAAAGTGGTTTGTTAGCAGAAGTGACATCGTTATCTGTTGTTTTGTCTTTCCAATCCATTTGCAGAGTGAAATACATGAGTTATTAGCACTGGTTTATTATGATAGCGTTCAGAATGCCGTACCATTTTATGATCAAAGATCTATAGCACCATTGAAGGATTCTACTTGGATGATGTTCTGTAAAAATTCAATGAAGCATTTCGAGAAGGCGTTTGCTCATAGGTATCTTTACATCCACCCAGTAGTTTATACATCTCAATGACTTTATAGCATTTGCATGGCATATGTTTTGTTTTCTCTCAGTCATAGAATGCTATAACATATATTGTTCTTATACTCCGTGTAGGCAAGATTGGTCACATGCATTTTATTTGGGGAAACTTTGTGAAAAACTAGGATGTCCACCGGACGTGTCATTCTCATATTATAACAAGGCTATTGTTCTTAACCCTTCATCAGTTGATGCCATCTATCGGATGCATGCTTCTCGCTTGAAGTTACTATATACTACGTCTCAGAGGAAGAATGTAGAGACGTTGAAGGTGCAGTTGATTCTTGCTCTTTACTTTGATTTATTTAGGCCAATGATTTTCTGAACAAAATATTGTAACTGCTGCTGTAAGTATATATTATGGAACCTCCTACAATCTAGCTTTTGTATCACACAACGCACAAGAAAGTTAACTATTTATGCATGGCACACTAGTTCATATAATTTAATTCCACAGTAGTATGTAATAGCTATCACTCTCTTTCTTTGGTTGGGTGGTCACTGGTCAGTAGGTAGCTATCTGAGAATGATACATATTCTGAGCTGCGAAATGTGTGGTTTTATTTTTTCATCTTGTCAATATTGGTCGCGACATGGATTCGCAGCCGAATTAGCAATGTTGTGAATTGTGATGGAAGTTACTTTGACCGTGCTCTGAATTAGTATCACCCACATTCATAGTGCGACGACCGAGATCAGGCTACGACTAATGGTTCTGAGATCAAGTCTAAAACTGAGATCTAATACCATGTTTGTTTTTTGGTAAAATTTTGTAATTTCTATGACATTTAATGTTCTCAAAATCACAAACAAAGAAACATTTTCTTCGCCATGTCACTGGGTGACATTAGGGAGGGATTGTATACGTCAGATTCTTGTATATCTTCCAGACTTCTCCGGATGACTAGGAGTCTATATGTTATCATGTCCTCTAACTTGGGCAGAGTTTCTCTTATTATAGGTTTGCGCGTCCTATTCTTTCGATCAGACAACAAAAGATACAGCCTTGACAGTTCTTGACGGAGTCCAAAGACGGCAATTGCTAAAGGATGATGGAAATGATACCAAGATTCATGACCTTGGTGTCCAAAATGATGAGCAATCCGATCATTTGGACAATGTTTGGCACATGCTGTACAGTGACTGTCTTTCTGGTCTTGAAATTTGTGTAGAAGGGGATCTGAAGCATTTTCACAAAGCTAGGTACAGGATTGCTCAAGGGCTGTATAGAAGAGGCGATATCGGCGACCTTGAGCTGGCAAAAAATGAGATATCTTTCTGCTTCAAGTCATCACGCTCTTCCTTTACAATTAATATGTGGGAGATAGATAGTACAGCTAAAAAAGGAAGGTATAAGCTCAACCATTCATTGGTATATATTATCAGGCATCATATAATAAAGTTGTAGTATGGCCGTATGGGTGAACGTGAATATAGTACAGATTCTGTAAGCCTCTTGTTAGTTTCCATTTCAAATGAAGTCAAAGAGACAAAGACTCCCTATTTTTTGGTTCTAGATTATGACAGAATAAAGGCCAAAATGGGTCACTCAACCAGTTGTGCTTCTTTTTGACTTTCTATTATCAAGTGTTATGATGCATTTTCATTATGGGTCATCTAAAACCTCCTATTCGTGTTGTGAACACAAGGGTAAGTCAGCGTACATCTGGTCCTCCCTCTCCCCACCATTTGTGGGAGCTTTCGAGGCATCAAGGTAACGTTGTCGTGTGGAAGTGTAATGTAAATATTATCAATACCATGTATGATCTTCATGTCCTAACCTGCTTTATTTTTCTTGGCCATCAGACGCAAAATACCTATTGTTTCTGGAAGCAAAAAGCTCCTTGAAGTTAACTTGCCAGAGAGTTCCAGGAAATTTATAACTTGCATAAGGAAGTACTTGTTGTTTTATCTGAGACTCCTGGAGGAGACTGGAGATATTTCCACTCTTGATCGGGCATACGTATCCATTCGAACAGATAAGAGGGTAATAAGGATAAATTTTCTTGTGATGTCACTCTGTGGCCAACTTGGAGGATTGCCGAACCAATAAATATGTTTGAATATCTTTTTATTTATTTTACCTCATGCGTCCTCCTTGTATGATTGATTGATTACTAAGGTGTACCGATTTCTTGTGGCCCCTTTCGTTATTTTACCTCTTTCTGAAAATCATTTCCAGCGAGATTTCGTCATATTTGGTTAATTGAGTTTACTAAAATTATATCTCTACCAGCTGTACTAATAAGTTATGGCAACAAATTTATGCCGACTATTTGGTGTTTCTGCTGTTTTTAGTTTGCGGTGATGACTGATGACTGTGATGAGTAAACAAAAGCTAACAAAGTTTTGTTACTGTTCCTATCCAGTTCTCTTTATGCCTCGAAGATATGGTTCCTGTGTCACTAGGAAGGTACTTAAAGGCGCTTATAATATCCTTGTCAACACGGGATGATGTGTCATCAACTCTAGCCAAAAGCTCTCAGCAGATACTTGAGAAGATGTTTAATTTGTTCATGGAGCAGGGAAGCATATGGCCTGATATGTGCAGTTCACCAGATATCAAGTGTCCGGAATTAAGAGAGAGCACATTATATGGGTAATTTATTCTCACAGATCCTTTCAAAAAGAATATTATCCTCACAGAGCGGTCTTACTTTTAGATTTAAGGAGAGTAGTTATCTAGGTTCCCACTGTTTTGCGAAGTACTCTACAGGTTATGCCAATATTGGCCTGGACTAAATGCAACTAGATACGACTCTAAATTCAACTAGATCTGTCAATAACCTGGCATGACCTGGAGACTAAACGGGGGCACAAACAGAAGCCCAATCGCATGTGGACTCAACAGAGCTGAGCCCAATGTGACCTACCTAGCTTGACTCGACCCAACTGACCGTTGGCATGTCTACAATTAATTGTTTCTAATATTCATCAAGAGGTGCATTCCATAATTGTTACTGTTTCCGTCTTTGCAGTTATCTCCATCAATATTTGTACTCACTGGAGAAAGATGTCAAGCTTGAAGTGCTTGAAGGCATGAATGAGAAAATTCGGAAACGCTCTAAAAATCCAAAACTTTCAAATAGTTTTTGTGTCGGCGTTTTCAAGCACGCTTCTGTTGCTTGGTGCCGATCTCTGATAGTCAATTTGGTCTTGGTCACACCATTGAATTCTAGTTCCATTACTGACCCAAATGCTGATCTGGACAATAACCACCTTTTGTGCATTGATTTGCAAACAAGTGAATTTTGGAATTCTTCATTTGGGGACGCATCACATCTTTCAAATCTTGAAACAAAATGGGACTCCTTGTTGTCCAAAGTCAAGTATGTTCTGGTCAAGAAAGCTTCAGAGGAGAATCTGGATACGGCGAATTCTCTGCTGAGATCTGCTTATAGCTTCTACCGTGACAGTTCATCAATAGTTCTCACGTCAGGTATCAATCTTTTTTGGGTCCCATCTAGGCTGGCAACAACCGGACAGTTTCACCCCAGCACAGATGGAGTTGAAATTGTTGACATTAGCGTACCTAGGAAACTTCTACTATGGGCCTATACCCTACTGCATGGGCGCTGTCCTGGCATTTCTGCTGTTGTCAAGTATTGTGAAGAAAATTTTAAGGTATGCCAACTGTGACTTCCTTTTTTTATTTTTTAAAAATAAATTGTAGACCGTCTAGTATAGTCCGGATTCTAGCTCTATAGGACCACAAGGGCGGTAAAGCTCTAACGTTCGGTACTTTGAGCCGGAACATGGAGCGCACCCTTGTCTAATTTCATGACAATAATGCAAGCTTGAGGGGTAAGCACCCGTGAGGGATCGTCCACTAGTGCTCACTTGGCGATTTCAGGACCATGTGTCGGAATCCTAGTCTCGATTATCAACGGCGGACACACGCATGGTTATGAGAGTAATTGAAGGCAGCAATTAGTATTTGAATGCAAGCAAAGAGTTATAACAAAGCTTGTGGGAAGTGGATTTATTGATTAGCACCTCCTAAAGAGGGAAATTTCATATTACAAGACTATTAGCAGGAAACATTAGATGTGCAGAATAGCGATACATTTTCTAAAAGCCTAAGAAAGTATGTTAAACTAAAGATTGTACCCCAAAATTCAACACTCAGGAAGTAATCTTGGAGTACTACTTGGAACTAAAAACGGAAATAAAAATACATAAGTGCATAAAAGAAATTATAAGGGTCGTAGTGCGTGGAACACATCACTCGCCCTCCTTTAGAGTTTTAACATGGATGAATTGCAGTCCGACTATCTGAAACCTCTGTTTAAAGTTTAAACTAGATCAAATCTTCGTCAATTGGTTACGTTTGCTTGTTGTAGACACTGATAATGGACAAAACCCCAGTACCTGCTACCTTCTGTTAGCGGAGTTCCATTGTTTGCTGCTGTACCGTTCTAATGAAATTATCTTTTTTCTTCACTACTTCGTGGTTTTCTACATTTCTATTTTGCTTTCCACTGGTTTTTCTCACCTTTTTGAGCCATTTGTGAATCAAATGATATATTGATGTGTTAGATTTGGCATTCAAATGTATCTTTTGTCTGTTTGTCGTGATTTCTGTCATTGCCCAAGAAAGGTTGTCTATTTTAGCCAATTTTGAGTTAACTTCCATATTTTTTCTTGTGACTGAACTTTTTTTTAGCTTGTTAATTGGCTAGTTGAGAACTTTTCCTCTGCCTTTTTCTGTGAAAAATGTCTTCATGGTGAAATTATGTGGTTATTTATGTAGCATGGAGTTTCTTACTTGACTTATGACCTCGTGTCTTTTCCTTCAGTCAAAAATGAAAAAGGCTAGTGCTGGGTTATCATCGTCTTCTGCATCCTTACCAACTGTTCCAGCTGCTCAGTCAGGTACATTTGTCTCATTAGCGAACTATCTTCTTATTTTAAGGAATTGAGAAACTTTCTTTGAGACCGTCGTATCACAAGGATGCGTCGCAACTCACAACAAAGTCTGAAAATAAAAAGTGAAGCTCCAGTTTTTAAAAGCAAATTATTTTGTGATGTCTAATGTTTTATCTTAAAATCTTCAATATTATGTACTCCCTCCGTCCCATTCATTTGTTTACCTTTTAAATTTTTTGTGAGGGGTATATTAATCAAAGGTAAAAAAAATGATTAGGACGGAGGGAGTATAAATATATTAGTATCATACTATTATAAGATAAGAAGTTTTAAATCTTTGACCAAAAAGCCAAATGGAATGTAAGTGAGATAGGGAGTATTAGAGAACTCCTATAGGTTTTACCACACCCTTTATGGCGAGACCGTTTTATATTCTTCATAATAATCTACCCTGGTTACATTTGATTCCTCTTGTAGTTGCCGCTGTCTCTAAGGACAGAATACTCGGATCTTATGATCCTGCTGTGGTGGGTTCGTCCTCTTCGATGCCAGAAACAATCAGCATCCCGGGGCTGAATATTGTACCTTTGACAAATAACAGCCAGAAGATTCTATCCACGGATCAACAACTGCACCATTGTAATAATGCTGTTTCCGAAAAGAGAACATTTGATCTTAATGATGATGCAGAGCCTGAAAGAACTTGAATTGCTTATGTCCAAAGCTGAAAAGACAGTCCCGCCATACTTGTATCTTCACTGGGAATTTTAGATCACCTGGTAAAGTTAGGAGATGAAGACGAGCAAAACAACAGCTATGCAGTCGCAACATGCATGTTCATAACCCATAGTTAGCTTAAGTTACAGTGTAATTTAGCAATGCGCAAGCAGACCTCACCGTTTTTTTGTTTTTTGTTTTTTTTTCTTGATAGTTCTACTGAAAGTTTGTAATCATAAATGTTCTGTCATTTTAGATGTACATTCAAATCATAATTCCCTGTTATTAATTACTGTATTATAGGTGAGAGCTCTCTCAGACATCTGATTTATGTTATATGCTCTCAGACGAAAGTCAAGTAAAAATCACCACTAGGAATCACCAAGGGATATATATGTAGATATCAGGTATTGTAGGCTTCTAGCGAGTAATAACTGACGGTAATGTAAATGACTGGGATTTAAAACTCGTCAACATGGGAGTCTCCTAGAGTCGTAGTAAACAACGATAGATTGTTAACACTTCACCCTATCAACCGAAAATGATACATACAGGATCATGTATTAAACATCAACACTTTCAAGCACGTATGATAAAATCCTCTTTTTAGATTCTTGGAAAAAAAAAATACATCGGACTTAATATATATATAACTGAGTTTATTAGTAATTTTTCTTGGTTTTATAATGTTTTTTGTGTATATTTTCCGACTATATTTATAAATTCAATTAATTTTGAGTTTTGCCATCAAAACATTATTATATAACCTAAATTTAAAATACTCAAGGAAAAAAATTGCAGTAAACTGTCACTAAAAGGGATATGGATATGATAGAGTATTATGATGTGATACATTGATGCGTAATCCTTTTTTTCCGATTCGAACCTCAAAACTAAGGGGTGCTTGGTTACCTACTTCCCATGAATTCATGGAAAGTATTAATATGAGGACTTGTTTGGTTGACAAAAAACATCAGAAGTAGAACTTCCCATGAATTCCACTTCCTCCAAAATGGGGGAAGTCGCTCACCAAGTCCGCCCTTGGTAAGTGGCAATTCCAGTGGATTTTACTTCATGCATACAACCAAACAGTTTTTCCTAATTCACGTGAAATGCAAGTTCATAAGAAAAGCTACTTCCAAGGCATTTCAAGCCCTTCCGACGAACCAAACGACCCCTAAATCTATTGGATGTACTAATGACTAATGAGTAATGGCCTTATGAAGAATAGACAAAGATCGGCCAACCTAAGATTAAAAAGCATTCTTTAGACGCCCCATTCAATCGAATTTGGATCTTCTCTATTACTTCTCCCCATTACCTTTCTAATATACCCTTATTCTAATATATTTTCTTTTCCTATTCATTAAAACATTATTCTTATGAAATAATTACAAATATTAGATCGTCTTAATATTTAATCTGAACCGTCCGAAAGCAATGAAATTCTATTTCTTTTCAAATAATGGAGAGAATCCGGACCGCATTCAATCATCCAAACTAGCCAGTATAGGAAACAGTGGTTGTGGATAATCACATAAAGATTTGCAAAACAGAGAGGAATACAAATTCCAGAAAAATGGCAACTTATAGCAGCAGCAGAATGCAAGTAGCATTCAGGCCAAGAACTACAGACATCCCAATAGCATTCCCAAATTTGTTCTTTCAGAAAAGAACCCAAAGGAATTACTCAATTAAATCATCAACTCTTGATCCTCCTGATGTTGCTCGTTTAGCTCAAACTGCCCGTATATCTCTCTCTTCTCAGGAAGTATGTAATTTTATGTTACAAGATTACATCTTTTTCAAGTTTTCTTACTACCCATGTCTTTTTTTCTGTCAAATTTTAATTGGATTTTGGTTTGATTGGTTTTCCATGGATGTAGGTTGAGGAATTTGGTCCTAAAATTCAGCAAGTTGTTGATTGGTATGTTATTCACTGTTTGCTACAGTTGGGTTTTTTGTTTGAATTTATATTGCAATCAATTTTGTTTACATTTGGATTGTTAGTACTCCGTCTTAACGCTGCCTCAGCTCCGAATTTGTTGGTTTTGTATTAGGGATGTATCTAAGTACTGTGGCAAAATTTATTTTACATTGTATTGTATGACAATTCACAGTAATAGTTAAGCCTAATTATAGCCACCGAAATTTAGAAGTGAGTAGATAAACCTAGAATTCCTATGTCAATGCTTATTCCCGAAGGCTTTGTTTGGATGGAAGGATTTGTACGGAAAGGGAGGGACAAATTTCCCTTGTTTCGTTAGCATGTGCCTCCTACGAGCAAGTAAATATCCTGCCTACATAGGAACGGGACTCTAGTTATTGGTTGTAGAACTCTTATAATCATTCAAGAAATGTGTTGTGCGATGATGATATCGTGTAACATATTTTGTCTGTCTTTGGCGGGTCTCAAGGATGTTGTTGGACAATAAAGAAGAGTCTTTGTATTCCATTTCACAGTTATAAATCTAGGAGACCTACAGCTCAGTGACTACTGACTAGTACTCGACGTGCTGCATGTTTTAACGCCTTAGGGTCCGTTTGGATTGAAAGAATTGGATGGAAGGGGAGGGGAGGGGAGGGAAAAGGATGGATTTATTTTCCATTG
>JAYMSF010000167.1:0-19688 GCA_036897335.1 Silene vulgaris | reverse complement strand
GAACCAGACGAGGAGCAATGACAGATGCTAAGGTAACCATCTTTTCAGGCGGGATATCGGCCTTAGCCATTCCCATAATAACCAAGGTGTCCCCTGACGGAACAGCCTTTACTCTCCCCCTCAACCATCTTCCCTGAGTCGATGCAGCCGCCATCACCGATTATCACTCGAACCTACAACAAAATTCCGCCAAATTAAACTCTTGATTACGTAAACCACAACTAAATCCACAATTAAATAACATCCAATCATACAAGTGATGAACTAACAATCCGATCGATCGAGCATTGTAACGTAACGTATCGTACATGAAAATAATCACATCAAATTCAATTAAATTAATTAAATTTCAATATTACGAATCAAAATTATTCATGATCAGTTCATAAAACCTGCAAAAAATAGCAGAACATGCATGCAATTCATCTTCAATCAAACTGAAGAATTAAAACCATAATCTAAACACGGAAATCATCATGATCATCAACAACAGTTGAATAACATCAATAAAATTTAGAAATCGAGTATCAGTTTCGATCCGTAAACAGCGAAACTTGAAAATCAAATCAAACAGTATAAAATCAATCAAAAATCATCGAATTAATTCAACTTCAATCGAATTCAATCAAAATCAAAATCAAAATCAAAATCAATTCAATGAATTAAATTCAATAATAACGATGATGAAACCTTGAAAGATAGACAGAGACGGCGAAGGTGAAAGCGAAGGAGAAAGATCTAAGGAAGGAGAAACCTCGACGGCTACGCCAAGGAGAAGATATTTATGTGTGTGTGCATGTGTGTTGTGTATATATAAGGAGGACGAGGAGGGAGGGAGAAGAGGGTGGGGGTTTTAGTTGAGTAACAGATATTTGACTGCTACTAATTAGAGGACTAGTCCTACTTTATTTGGGTGGGTGCCTTTAAAACTCTACTGACTTTATTTATGAGACGGATTTGGTAATATTAAAACGGCTGGGTTTAGATTGCTGCCTCCAATGTCTAACTATTTTTGGTTTTATTTATAGATGATGTCATCTCATGTCATTTGATTGTGTATATTAAAGGTAGAGGGTACCCAATAGAAAAGAAAAAAATGGATCAATAAATGTTTTTGTTTGAAGGGTTATGTATAAGAAAGTGAGATTAGATATTTTTATTTTAATTTTTTCTGTGATAGGGGAACTCGCAACCGCTACCTTGTAATGGGGGTAAACGCTCGGATATCCGAGATAGCTTGCAAACCCCATAAATCAGAGAGTGACAGGTTCAAAGCCTATTAAGCATGGACGAGATTAGATGATTGATCACGAGACAGCACCCTTGCGGACGAGATTGGATAATTGATTGGCGATAAATCTAGTAAAACAACAATTAATAGTATGGGTTAAACCAAATTCTTTTGAACTTAATTTTAGCTCATTTCAGTTCAGTTCAGCTTTATTCAGTTCAATTATTCAACTTCATTAAGTTCAATTCACTTCAATTTAGCTCTTCTCTTCTCTTCACAAATTAACTCTTACTAAGTTCAGTCTGGTCCAGTTCAGTTCCGTTAAGTTCAGTTCAATTCAGACAATTTTAGTCTAAAAGAACAGGGCCTATGTGGTTACTAGATCGTACAAGCCCAAGTTGGAACACATACAAAAGCTTTTCATAGGTTAGGGAGACAACATTAACGAGGCTTAAGTAAACGTGGCAAATTGGCAATCGAGGCGTCCATCATATTAGGTTACGATCATATCAATTTGGGCTTACAAGAGTTTAGACCATATCGAACCAGACCGAGTCGGACAAAATCCCAAATGTTTAATTATCAAGTTATGTAGGGATAATGGTTAGTCTACAATTATATGTCCCAAATTTGTTACGATTTACACCTTTTCTACATGCTTTGCTCTCTTTAAAAAATGTCTCTTACAACCATCTTTGCTACCATTTGCTTCGCGAACCGTTTTGTCCCGCTCTTGTTGATTAATTCAGGTAACCGGTTTATTTAATGCAAGACGGCACAAGCATAAAGGGAATGCACAAATTCTCATTTGTGACGGACGATATTCGACGGGTCAAATAAAACTCACTTGGGTGGATAAAGACAAGGCATTTGTGAGCCTATGCACTTAACTTTTGTCTTATCTACCCATGTCGGTGATATTTGACCCGTCACAAGCTTGTAGTGTGAAGAACAAGAGAGAAAGGACGCAAGGAGGGTCCCATAGTAGTCGCAATAAAAAAACGAATATTAAGCTGATTAATTGGCATGCAAGTCAATAATATATAGGGATGTGAAACTCGAGCGATTTGATATTGACCCAACTTAAGTTGCACCCGATCCAAAAGAACAGAATACCAATTAAGGCGGGTAATCCAACTGACACCAATCCGATTTGACCTTATGCGAAACTGAATTGAATGACGGAGGTCTATCTCTATTAAGCCAAAAGATTCTCCATAATTCTTCCAAAACAGAGTACAAACGGAAGATAAAGAAACGAGAAAAACTCAAAGAGTTATGTGATTCGACTGAATCTAATGTTCTACGTACTGGATCTTTCCCTGGCACATTTAAATCTAAGCCATCTCTGGGAAATGCAGCAAAGTGAAAGAAATTCACAGTAAATAAACGGCGGCCACAATTCTTAAGAGCAGGTATAAGTGAAGGCCAACATTGTGGAAGAAGCTTGTTTTAAGAGCCTACCATTGAAAAGATCTAGCCGTTCATATTTCCGAAGCATACATATTTCATCTGCAGCACGAGACATAATAAGAAGAATTGCAGTAGCATTACAGCAAGAAGATTACATATTTGTCGAGCAAACACATTAAGGCCGCAATTTCAGACATGACAGACTTCCAGTAACATCAAAGCTAAGAAAAATCTTGTAAAGTTGAAAACTCCTAGAATTCATGACATGTACAGATCATAGCCTCAAACCCTAGCTACTTATCCTTCTTTAGGGTAGTGTTTGACAACACACAATTGATTTCATTTTCATCACTTCAATTGTAGAAATTAATGTGTTAATTCAATTTGAAATCCAATTTCAAAAACATCTCAATGCATTCTAATGGAGAGCTTAAAGGGAATTTTTTTGGGAACTGCTATTGAGAAAAATGGGTGAATTATAAAACCACTCATTACTTGGCCAATAAAGTAACGATAGGCATAAACCATATCCAAACGGCAAGGAGTTTTCTTCCTTCTGAGACACCAACAACAACGAACTCCGTCCATCCCTCCCTCTCTACTGGAACTTAATCTCAAAAATGGGTGTTGAAAGTGAGCACTCAATCCAAAATAAATTACATGACACTGACTTATTCAAGTGGATCTAGCTCCAACGACGTAATCAGCACACAATATGTTCCTGTCTAAAGATATGAAGAAAGCTGACATTCTCATATATGCATTTCAATTTACCTAGGCGGCTAAAGTTCTCATGCAATAGTGTTCAAAGGGGTAGAATCTCTAACATGTTAATATTTTTTCATTTACTTGACAATAATCCTCTTGAATTTGTATGAAAATTTTTGAGTAATCACCAATAAATGCTGCAAGATTCTTCGTTCTAGAAACAACAAAGTTGCTCCACCACATAGATGTTTTTTAAAGTACAATACTTCTAAGTCCTTTTATGACATTGTTTTTATAAATGCACTAAACATGGAGGGGAGCATATTACTTACTTCCAGGTATTCATCCATACCGTACTTTGAACCCTCTCGTCCAATACCAGATTCTTTTAATCCTCCAAATGGAGCCACCTGTTTGACATAGCATTGTAATTAAGAAAATACGCGCGATGTGTGCTAAACTGCTAAGGTCAAGATTTGTATACAAACCTCTGTGGAAACTAATCCTTCGTTAACCCCGACAATACCATATTCAAGAGCTTCAGTGACGCGCCAAGAACGCTGAATATTTGTTGTGAATATATATGCAGCTAATCCTGCATTTGATGCAAAATATAGTTAGGAACTAATCCATCCTCCCCCCCTTTTTTCCTCCCAGAAAGCGGTGAGGCAACTGTTTGAAAGATCTATTATCCCTCGTGACTGTACAGTTTTACAACCATTTTGATTACGGAAAAATATTGTCACATTGCAAAAAGAAAAGAGCAAGTGTATGTCATTAACAAAAACCTGAACATCAAATTATTGATTTTATTAATTTCATACAGGAACTTCCATATTCCAATGGAGCCAAAGACTCGCTCTTTGTTTATGGATTATGATGGAATACATCAAAATGGCTCACTAAAGTGGATGCGCTTATTTCTCTTGTCAAGTAGCTGTCCTTCGATGCAGTTCTTGACCGCAATTTTCATCATGGGTCATTTGGAAACAGCCTCTTTGTGTTGCTAACACAAGGGTAAGGCTGCCTACAACCCCTACCCCGCAATTTGCGGGAGACATTGAGGCACTGGGGTATAAGGGAAGACAATGTAAACTTGTCGCAAAAAGAAAAGCTCACCTGCATTGGTGTTATTCGCCATGTGGATAGCTTCTTCCTCTGTTTTGAATGGCAGAAGAGGAGCGACCGGACCAAAAATTTCATCTCTGCATATTGGAATCAAAGCACAGTCTCAGCCTCTCGGGATTAACAGTGACAACCTGCGACTATGGTGTTGATGATTGCATTTTGCAGAAAAGAATCTGACATCATAGTAAAAGAGAAGAAGCCAACCTAAGAAAGATAAAAAATCCTAAACGAAGAAAATTACAATGGCCAATTATTTCATCAAATGTTTTAGTCTCTTATTAATACCATGAGTTAGAAAGCATATGGAAGCACGGTGTTGAATCTGCAATTTATCAAACCATCAAATCCAGCATTTGAAAACAAATGATTTCATGTTGAAAACCTTTAAAACATTTTCAATTTGTTTTCCCAACGCACTACATTAAATAAGCAAGATAAGGTCCTAATTATACCAACTCAGAAATCGGATAATTAACCCCAAGGAAAATAGGAAATGAAGTTTTTTGCTAAATTATTAGGTGAAAATCAGATAACTAAAAAACATCCATTCACAAAATCGAATGACATATCTCATACTGAGTATTAAATATCTGTTCTTCATCTCAGAAATGGCCGAGCGGCATGACCTTCGGCATTTGAACTATAAGTGTGTCTGAAAAAGTTCTTTTTTATCAGGAAAACAGCGACAAGGCTGAAAATAATCTAGCCCTATTGACAATTAGGAAAGAAATAAGATGTTTTCGACAATTCATAGACTCGCATTGCGACATTCTGCATGCCGGCCCCTCTAATTTTTAGTTTTATGCATCTGCTATTTATTTTCATTCTAGATTATATGTTATGCATGCTGGAGCAGCTGGACTCTTACAGTCTTACTGGAAGTTTATTCAGAAGTCTTGACATTAGCGTCGTTTCATTTTCTACAATGTTAGATTTAGGTACGATATTCTACAAATATAATGTTCCTTCTCTTCAATTTCTGTACAATGAAAATTCCTTCTTTCAGAGGTCATAGCCAATCAAATTCAATTTTTAACTCAACCCATCAATTTATGGTCAATAACCTATGATTGTTAGAATTCGAAAGGGCTTGGCCATACGCCAAAGGAGAGAGAGTGCCCACTTCACAATCCCAAGGGAACTCCATCTTTCCTAAAACATTAACATCAGGAGGAGAACTTCAAGGCCTTATAAAGTGAGAACTCTCTACTACACCAATATAGGACTTATAAACTGGAGATAGGCATCAACTCTTTAATCAAAATGGTCACATATGCATCTTTTTTCTCTATATCCGTGGGTTAATTCAGAACCTTTTTAAAAACGGTCTGACACTTGAAAGAGTTAATTTGACGATGATATGGAGTAACCACTGCACCAAACTGGGAAATTCCAATATAAACAGACCAGACAAATAGACATATTATCAAGATACCTTGACAATAGCATCTCACTGTTGACATCAGTCATGACTGTGGGCTCAAAAAATGTCATCCCAAGACGATGTCTACTACCGCCAAGCAGCACCTTTGCTCCCTTAAGAATGAAAGAGAGAGTATCAGGAAAAGTTCCAGGAGTGAGTAAATATTAGCTATGAAGGGTTAATGGAAGCCTGGAAAAAGCACAATAAAGCACATGCATGTGGATCAAATGCTATCAGCGATGGTCTCTTTTTTTATGTTCAGACATCACAATCTATGGGGAAGAAACGCAAGCACAAACAACTGTCATTCAACAAAATGAACAATGAGTTACCTTTGAAATGGCATCTTCAACAAATTTTTCGACCTGTTCCGCAGCATTACATAAGTTAAATAACAATTACCCTCTCAATCGGTTCAGTAGGATCAGTAAAATCAAAAGAAGTTTGAATCCGAACTTACCTTCTGAACTGCAGCTTCATTAATAAGTGGGCCCTGCATCAAGACATTTTTTACATAATGCTTACGTGGAAATCATTGTAATAGATAAAAAGTAACTGTAAATGTTGCAACAAACATTAAAATTTTTATCTATTAATAATCAGTGCTAACACAAAGGCACCATTTAAATGCTATGCAAGATAATGTACATCTTACAGCTATCATAAATGGTAAATACAAAGTTATAATATAAAAAGTACCCTTAATTACCAAACTCCTTTTATAAGGCAACAATTATAAGAAAAAGAGATGTTTAACTGGCCCATGGCTTATCAACATTCCAACGTGGAAAATAGGCCTAAAGGGTAACCTTTGACACACTCGCTGTCATTTTAGCATGAGCCTCAGGGTTATCATCATCCCCTCTGAGCTAAACCTACTGAATACAATTTCGCATCTAGAGCAACTTATAGTTATAGATAGAACCAGGCACACTTGCTTGCAAATTACAATAATAAAACACCATATAGTTAATTAGTTTAACTACAAAATCAAATGACTATTATCACCTGGACAACACCATCACCAAAGCCATTTCCAACTTCTAATTCTTGGACAGCATTTGAAAATGCATTTGCAAATTTTTCATAAATACCTGCAAGTTACAATGGTTCATGGTTATTATCAATCACAAGACAAAGACCAGAAATTTTCTCGCACCTGTTCCAATAGTCTGTTTAGAATCAACGTGTACCTTCTTGAACAAGAATCCGATTTGAACATACACATGTTTGCCCACTGTTCCGGAACTTTGACCCAAGCTGCAAAAGTATGTTTTAGTCTGTAAATCTTTTTTCAGCAATAAATATAATTATATAAGCCACAGTGTAATTGTGAGTTAGTGACATAAGAGAAGGAAAAACCCTAAAATATCCATTGCATAGACCAAACATTGATCAATACAGCAAGTAACATACAGCATGGGCAAAAAGAAGCTTCCAACAAGTGAGTGAACGTAAGAAAACAAAGGATCTATTTGAGAAAATTAAATAAGCAATTTACCAAAATGAAAAATAGTGCCTGTGTGTTCTTACATGATTTTGACAGAAACAAAGATTTTTTAGGAAACATATAAACTAACCTACAAGGTTACAATTAAAATGTTTTTGGGATCTTCTACATGATACTCATTAAGTATATAGAACTACAATTAATTAAATATTATTATCAAAGTGAATCATATGAGCTTAAGAGTGTTACTATGACGCATAGGAACTTGTAAAGGAGTACATGTTTAATGTCCTTAGTGGCTCGTGTTTAAAGACGGGCAAGACAAGTGGTTGACAGAAATTTGACAGACATGTTACTATACGAGATACGTGGTATAGTATTGTTTCTCTTTTTAAAAGCAAAAAGACCAGTCTACTGTTAATGCTAAAACCCTAACAACCCCCTGTTATACTCACCTTCTATTGCCATCATTTTAGTGTACCCGGGTAGCGCTCTCATCTTCCTTCCTCACCGTCTAGTTGTCTACATCTGGCATCACACCATTTTTCCAGCAAGATACTTTTGATTGTTATGAAGCAACCCTATAGACTATAGTACCACCCCTGTCCACCGCTAACAATATAGTACCGCCACTATCCGCCACTAATATTAGAGTACCACCACCAGGAGCACCTTGGCTGCTACCATTCAACCACGCTTCACTTGAGCCAAGTGTCGAGTCCATTTTCACCAAGCCATATCCAACCCGTATGCTATGTCCGTACCCCGGTTGGGTTGAGTGACTGAGTCAACACGAGTACATCACGGCAGAATGACGAGTCCGAGCATCAGGGGTTAAATCTAATCTCCCACCATCAATGCCATTACACGTCATTTCTTTCCACCGTTAAACCCACCTTAAAGCTTTATCCATCACAACATCCACTCTCTTGCTCACCACAAACCATCCACCACCTCTTTCATTCATTCATGTCACCATTAACATTATCACAACCTTCAAGCTTTTCTCATCCAGACCACCACCATAATCAATAGACAAAATTGGTGTTGGAGTTCGAGGTGGTCATGTACTCACTCATGTCCGGTCGTTTGGAGTAGGTTGCGGTGATTGAATGGGGTGGGGTGGGGTGGGCGCTTCTTAGAGGTGGTTGTAAAGATGGTGTTTTGGCTACAGGTGACGGGTTGATGAAGGAGATAAGTGGTCTTAACGGTGTTAACAAGGGTTAAATTTACCGGACCTAATCGAAGGAATACGAACTTAGGGTCACTTTAACCTTTAAAGCAGTGTGTCCAATGTAGAATTTGAAAAAACATAGGGGTACCATGTAGAAAACCCCCAATGTTCATCTAGGAAACTGTGAAGGTTTCCCACAGAAAGGTGGTATTTTAACTCACACAGCTACATCAGATAAATTATTCTCACAGCTACCTCAGATAAATTATTCTATACGTCCATTTTTAGTAAAATAAGCTCAAACAAGAGATGCCTGAACTCTATCGTAAACGCAAACCTAAAGGACAACAATGCAGTATCTCTTCCAATTTAAAAGAATCTGAAAAGATGCATGATCCAGGAAAGAACGAGCTGTCACAAGGATTAAGCGAAGTTGGATTCTCAGAAAGTCAAAGAAAGAAAATTACTAGACATTCGAAAGAGAGACCCTTTTAAGGCCGGAAATCTTAAAAAATTGAGTGGGAAAATCTGACAAAATTCCAGCTGAGCAAAAGACTAAAATCAGGCTATTTTCCTGCAGTTTTGACGTTATAAGATGAAAGAAACAGCATATATCGTTTACCAGTTTATTTAAATAACCGCTTTCAACTATAATGTGACAGCTGAAGATAATATATGAGAAATCGAGAAGTGATTCCATAATTTAGCGCTTCTTTGGATGGACAGAAGGGAGGGAGAGATACAAATTCCAGTGTTTGGCTAGAAATTAGGGTAGTAAGAAAGGCAGAGAAATAGGAAACGGGAGGGATCCATTTGCCCTCCTCAAGTCAAATTATAATCACTCAAAACATAGGAAAGATTAGGAGGAAAACTCCCTCGCGTTATTTCCCATCTGCTTCCTCCCTTTCCCTCCTAAAATGCTATTGAAACACACCCCGAACGTTCCTTGTACCATATAATGAAAAGACAAATATACCTCTTGTTTTAGAGATTACTTGGTGAAAATCAATTTCCAAATGTAATCTAAAAATGTCCCGTGTGACAGGTGAGCCTGAGCAAGAGTTACAGGCTCACAGCATTAACTTAATCTCAGTCACCAATTACTCGTAAGCAGCATAGACGATGAACTCATTTTGACCCTTAGTCCAAATTTATGAATGAATACTTGAGTATCCTGTGTACGGCTAACGGCCTTAGTAGCAAGTACTTTCTGGACTCGACTCCAACAGGATAATTCCTAATTAAACAATCCAAACTAAACCTGTAAATAATTTCCACAAAAGCAAGATATTTTCAGTTTTCACTTCTAATTTTCTGCACTATTTGACTGAGAAAATCCTAATACTGACATCAATTTCTTTAACTAACCGCACCGTCACTAATAATTTTCTGAAAATTTTCACTGTAAGTTCTACTAAACTGATTTTCAAAAGATATTTGGAAATTTTCCACAAGTGAGGCAGCTTGTCTAACTAAATCCAGCTTCTATTCTACATGGCAATATGACCATCACCAAGTCCTTCCCATACATCCTATAAATTTGTATGAGCAGGCTGCAACCCATAAATGTCATTTGTCGACAGTACATCCTATCCTCAACGTGCCCTAAAATGGAGGACCCTCTAGAAACACTGATTTAATGGTATTAATAACACATCTCATGTAGCCTTCCATTCCCATTCAGATAAACAAGGGGCGCATTTTTCTATGACCAATTTCTGACAGATAGCACATAAGAAAAACAGATATTTACCCCATTGAAAACTTTGCCACTATGCTTTCTACACATTAAACCAGAAGGTTACAAGAGTGCCAATAGGGAAGAATAATCCCACCAGTGGAAGACTTCATTTGTAAAACCAAATCTTGGAATGAATGGTACTTTCTGTTTTTCTGTATTTATTATACCACAGGAAACAATAACAAAATCTTACAAGACCCATCTTTCGAAAAACACGAATTACTTTACTAAATTCCCACCAGTACCACATTCACCCGGGTAGTGCATAGCCTCTATGTATACCCATGTAGATGCCCACCGTTGTATCCGGGATGGTTGCGCACTAGACTGTTATGTTCAACTTAGGGTGTTAATCTATCTCTTAGCTTACTACTACGTTAAACATGAGATAGGTTCACATCTCTTTTCTTGAGGTTTTTTAAAAACAAGAAAAAATACAATTCCTTAATGTCAATTCTACGGGTGCTTACGACTGCATCACCAATTCACCATCAAAGATCGACATATAATGCAGAAACATAGTTTCAAGAAGCTATGATATGTTGAATCGAATAAAAGAAATAAAGAATAAGCACATAAGAAAAACGCTATCTTAATTCTTACAGCTCCTTTCACTGCTACGTCCAAGTCTGCATCATCAAACACTATACAGGGTGCATTTCCACCAAGTTCCAAGGAAACCTAAAGACAACGCTGAGAATCTGAGATACATGAGGAGATAAATTTACACGATTAAGAAGGTTTATAAGAGCTGTACCCTCTTCACAGTAGAGGCAGCGCCAGCCATTAACTTTTTCCCGACAGCAGTTGAACCCGTGAAGGTAATCTTTCTCACCTACGAAATCAACAGCATATTGTCATCCATGTTCCTACCTCTACTGATACTTAATAAAGCTCAGATAAAACTGCGAAGTTTAGAAGCAAACCTTTGTGCTTCCTACTAATGTGTCACCAATTTCTTGAGCATTGCCCATAACAATATTCACTGTACCCTAAATAGTAAACAAATTAAACACTGCCCTTATTAGAGGTAAACCAAAAGCCAATCACTGTACCCTAAATAGTTTTCAAGTTCATCAAATCGACCCATGCTAAAACAGCTGATAGATAAATTGAAACAAGGTGGCGTTTTAGATTAGTACTTCTTCACAGGCTCATTTCCACAAAAGATGGATTTAAGTATTTAACCCATAGTAAGGTGAACTAAAACTTGTTATTAGGGCTCGTTTGACATCTAGTTATACATCATTTATTGCAGTTTCAACTTTCAGTGAAAACCACAACAGTTGATAGCAACCCATGAACTTAAGCAAAGATCTATATCACGAATCCTAATGTCTAAAGATGGCAACCAATTTTAAGTCAACCACCAACAAAATTTAAACATCCAACAGATACCAATCTCCATTTGTTTATAGTTCTGAGTAACAGTCATCTATGTTACTACAAGTGCTCCACAATTCCACACACGTATGAGTTGTACGACAATCGGACACTTCAGTTAAGCAACTAATATGAGGATGCTTGATAAAAATAGTTGACTCCAACACTTGAGCGCGCGCCTGTCTCATATACTTCTGACCGAGTCCAAGTGGCAGCTCGTCAAATAGAATTTCGCAAATATAAAATGATTACCGGAGGTATCCCAGCCTGAATAGAGAGCTCAGCTGCTGCCAAAGCTGTCAACGGGGTAAGCTCAGATGGCTTTATCACCACAGTACAACCACTAGCAAGAGCAGGACCAACCTACAGAAGACAAAATTTAAGGGGAGATATATTATTTTAAATATGAAGTATGACAAAACAAAATTGCTTAGATGTCACAGCAAATAAGGGAGGAGGACTTGTACCTTTCGGGTAATCATTGCCAGTGGAAAATTCCAAGGTGTAATTACCCCAACAACACCAACTGGCTGTAGATAAAATTACACCATATTCATAAGCACAATTTCGTACACAAGATATACGTCATAGCATAACGACACTAAATTCAATGTTCAACCATGCATGAGGAGCACATTTGAAACTTTAGACGAAAACAGATGCAACTTTACAAAATTGCTCTGTAGCTTTACACTTTTGCCCTTCTAACTCTCCATCCTAACTTGCATCATATGACTTTTTCTGAATTGTAGGTCCAAAACTGAAAACACAAATTTGAAATTTTAGACGAAAAATGACATTGAACTTTACATAATTTCTTCTGTAGCTTTACATTTTTGCCCAATCTAACTCTCCATCCTAACTTGCATCATATGACTTTTTTCTGAGTTGTAGGTCAAGAACTGAACACACCTATTTTACATTATTATGGTTCTATATACAAATTTTCTGAGTTGTAGGTCAAGAACTGAAAACACCTATTTCACATTATTAAGGTTTGTTGTAGGTCAAGAACTGACTACAAGTATTTCACATTATAAAATTTAGCTGTAGGTCAAGAACTAAAAACACCTATTTCACTGCTATACCAAGTTAGGAACAATCCTTTGTCCATACAAAACTTGAACACGAGGTAAAAACATCCAAGAAATAGCAAAGCCAGTGGAATTATTATTTCCGATCTAGAGAATACAAAATAATCAACCATAAAGAGTACAGTTAGACACCTGTTTCAGAACAAACAATCGGCGATCAGAAAGAGGAGCTGGAATGATGTCCCCATAAATTCGTTTTGCTTCCTCTGAGAAGAATTCAATAAAGCCAGCCCCATATGCAACCTGTAACAAACATCTTCAGTATCTGCTGTAATTCTCGTTATAAAATTTTTAAAAATCAAACTGGACCAGAGGTTTGCATGGTTAAAATATAAGTTATTAATTAAATGCCCACCGAGCATGGTTAGAAATCTCGGCCAAGACGTATCGTATCGCCTGAGATGTATAGGTATCGGAGGCGGCCGACACCGAGATGCATCAGGTAAATTAAAAAAAAAAATATATCGGCCGAGACGACTGGTTAATAAAGTGTATCCTAATACGGCCAGCCAGTTTTGTAATGAAAAGCTCTTAATAATTGCATAGCATTGGTGAAATGAAGTATTCTAAATAAAATTAATCTTAACTTCATATGAAATAGCCAATAGATGATAAAATATCTGCAAAAGCTTGTATAATAAATCACCGCAATAACTGCTACTCGGAGCGAGACGGCCTAGTCAAGGACGATAATGTGACACTGTTACATGATCGGCGACTGATGACGCTATGTTAAACCATGCTACCGAGGATCAAGTAACACATCATAACAAGAAACAAAAGTAGCTATCATCATGACCCACTTTCCTCCAGAGTCACAGAAATTTGCCAAAGATCGCCAAAGCTTCATCTTCTACAAGTCTACAGTGGTTGATCGAGCACATTCCAACACCACTTGATTGATGCATATCAATATTTTTTGGAAGAAAAAGAAACTAGAGGAGAGGGTACAAGTGCAAATATTGATGAAATAGGAGTGTAAAAATGAAGGGTTCTAGTAGAGTCTCGAAACAGTGTTATAACAAAACTACTAAGGATGAAAGTACAACGTGCTACATACTGTGAACCGTATGTTAACACATGAAGGCTGAAGTATGTCTCTCTTTACTTGGGGAATTTTGATCCTCGTTATGTTCTGGACTTCTGGTTAACAAAAAATTACTCGCCTTTGATTTCTATAACTCTGTATATAGGGAAGGAATAGAATCCTAAGATGCTTCCAGTAACATAGTTGAGCGAAGTCCTTACAAGGCCTTGCAACTTGTAATTAGTAAGACTAATAAAAAGAACACCTAACTCATCATGTACATGACCATTAGCCCACTGCCCGAGTTTTAAATAATTAAAGCACTCAAAACATCAGCAGCTCAGAAAATATTATAAATATTATATGGGATTGTAACAATCTGACAATACCAACTCCAATAATATCCCACTTGTATTATGTCCAATTACACACCAAAAGTCTCTTTGCTTCTATCATCTTCAATTGAAAAATAAGGTGGGATAACTATCATCCTTATGAATCTCAATCGCTTTTCTAATTGAATTGTTAAGCTAGAAGACTCATATCACTTCTCATAGAATGACCATGGATCTTCACAGCTCACGCCTTTTGAGAGGCCAACGATGAGTCGATGATAAAGCTCTAAACCAAGGGATGAGCAAATGTCATCTTGTTTAACAAGACTTTAACACATTGCTTCATGACAAATACAAACATCATATTTATGGTCAAAAGAAAGCCTGACATGTAAGGAATAGTGAAACAAAAACTTTGTTGACATTAAGCAAAACCTTATTAAAGTTTTTTGCAGGGACACTCTAACATGCACCCATGTGCCTAGTTTGGCATCTCAATACCATCAGCTATGATAGTTATTAACCAACTCACAGAGTAATCATGTGATGCCTTTCACATGTCACTAAATATTGTCATGATTGGAGATTTCAATAGAAATACATCACCATATTCAAACGGAGCTCTATGACTAAGTAACTGTTGGAGTAAACGTACTGGGTACTTTTGGCTAGATTACTTTTGGCAAGATACAGCATGCATGCACTTTTATAGAGTTTCTCCTGTGTCCGTGCTTCCTCTAACTGATTAGAGGTGACACACACTCGGGAATTAATCGAAAGAATATCACGAAATCGTAGCTAACTGCAAGAATTCTTGGATGGAAAGAAAGAACTCGGACATAAAGATTGTATTCATTATCATTGAAGGATTACAAGAGCGTTTTAGAGAGATATATGTGACAGAATGTACAAATGACGAGCATTATTTTTTTCTGTTTATGACAATATCACTCTATGTCTCAAAGGCTCCTCTCTATGACAAGGCAAGGAGACAGATGAACCCAACCTTACCATGTAGTTGATTTTACACAGGCTAATTATTGAATTTCCCACAATGAAAATTAAGTCCAAAACAATTACCTCTCCGATTGCTTCTTTTAGAGGTTTTCCTTGCTCTAGAGTAATAAGTTGTCCAAGCTCTTCCTTGTGAGCAATCAACAGATCATACCTAAGATGCACCATTAGAAGATTAAAAAAAATAATAAAGCATAGACAACTATGTAGGAAAAGAAACAAACTTTCACAAAACGACACAGATGAAGCTGTCAGAAAACATATAAATAAAACAAGTCTGCAGACCACCAAAGGAAGAAGAATACAACGGGCTATGACAGTCTGCAGACCACCAAAGGAAGAAGCTTCTATTTGGAAGAGCAGTTTGTGAGAACACTTTATAATTCTTAAGTGGTCAGAAATTTTAGTTGATTTACCAGCCTGAAGTTGTTACAACCAAAGTATACCAAACTCATTAGGTCCACTACCCTCAGTTTCAGATATTGAGAAAAAAAATTAGGTAATATGCCACTTTGCTCGTTGATTGTGTTTCTCCGTCTGCTCTCTTCTTAAACATCTCTCATCTATTTTGTTTCTCATATTTGAAACATGCCATAAATAGTACGAAGTAGGAACAGGTGATAAGGCCTGCAAAGTGCCAAATTAAGGAAACAATGTCCCACTCAATCAGGGATTTTTAGGCTTCTTCGTCATACTGTACGTTCTAGAGTGTGATCAGCACTATGACCTTTAATATTTCACCCTAATATACTCTTTCTGTTCATTTGGATTCACTACATTTTCCATTCTCAGTCATCTAATCAATTCACTACATTTCTCTTTTTGGGTAAATTTGACAGTAAAAAGACCACGATACCCCCCTCGAAAGTATGTGGGGTCTACTATTCATTCGCTTGCTTGCTTACACTCTCCATCCACTTAAAAGATATGCCCTTATCACATGACCCTTTCATCGAACTCCTGCATTTGAGCATGTAGTGAATCCAAATGAACGGATGAATTTTATTCTTTCTTTAATATTTGAGTCAGATTGAAGCATCAAGCAGCGCCACCAAAACCCCTTGTATACTTTATATAAGCTCAAACTGAGTGAAGCTAAATCGTTGGAAAGAAATATATCCATTCAAACTCTCATTTGCATAATGTTACTGTTAGCAATGTTGGCATGCAAGCAATAGAAGCAATTAACTAGAAATCTGTGATTGATACCATTTCCGTAGGCATTTGCTCCTTTCTGCTGCTGTTGTTCTGCTCCATGCTAGAGAGAAAAAGGAAGGAAAAACACAGGAAATTGATGATTAGGGTCATTGTATAAATCGAGCATGTCTAAATACCAATATAAACATTACCCTCATGCATCAACTGCTCCCGACTATGATCGGGTAATGGTTTAAAATTTAAATGTATGCAACCTGGCCTTACTCATTGTTGAAACAAAGAAAAACGACATTGCTTCTTGAGTTGCATTGAATGACTCGTACATCATAAATATAAGAAGTGAAAAAGTTTAGTCTCTATGCTGACAAATGTATAAAAACCACTATCGACTATGGAGATTGTACTCACTTGTGGACTAAGCTTTCTAAAAATTAGCATTTCTGACAATATGCTAGCATTCTAGTCTGGTTCTCCCAAGTACTGTTGGTAGGTGAGTTAGTGGTGGGGAGTAGAGGGGTGGTGAAGCAGTGTAGTTCATGGGGTAGGGTGGAATATGGAAAAGGAGCGACTAAAAAATGAGTGACTAAAAAATTTTCAGCGACTAAAAAGATTTCAACTAGGATAAACTAAGCACACAATTTGCAACTAAAATGAGCGACTAAAAAATTTTCCTAGTGATACTTCAACCGAATCAACTCACGTATTACACAGAATACCACCATCATAGTATATTAGTACAAATTAGGAGCTTAATCACAAAACTAAGATGATCAAGCATATGTTTTCTTGTGATTTTCATTAAACAACTAATCAAACAAACACCAAAATCGAGTAACGTACAAGTGAAAGCATCAGAAGCTGCAGATATCGCGTCATTTGTCTCTTTTGTACCCACACATGCAACATTTGCTATGACATCCCCTGAGGCAGGATTAGTTACCTGGGCACATCAAGTAGTTTCTTAATACAGACGGGTAAACTGTGGTGGATACAGAAATTCAGGTATCAACAATTAGAAAATAGATTTAAACCGTCTAGCAGCATTCAACAATCATGGCTGTCACACTTCAAGCATTTAAACTCCTCATATTGTTGCATTCTAAAAATTGAGCTTATGAATACACTTACTCACCAAGACACTGCCAGCCAGACATAGGCACTTAGCTGACAGGATTTTTTTTTTTCTTTTACGCAACATAGTTTTACTTTCTAAGTATTTAAAACCCATAAAAACAAACTCAATATTTAAGAACTAAAACACGGACATCTTCCCACAAAGGACTAATTCTCCCTATGAAAATTATGGAAGAACGTTACAGTAACACACGAAAAAAATAGAATAAGGTGTTTCATCCATTTCTAGCCAAGTTTGTGCCTGCCTAAAACAATCTCATTTTGATTTCATCATGTGTGTTAAAACTATTTTGATTTCATCTGACTGTGTCAGACTTCTATTATTTAAATATTTACAATAGAGCTATAACAACAGACAACCAGCATTGAGTAGAAAATGAATCAATTTAAACAAGTGATTATCAAACTAATAATGACTCTGTTTACCCTCACCAACAGCTTCTTCCAGAGCTTATCCAGATAATATCTGTCGAGAGTTCCGGACGGCGGACAGGCAATTTTCTTAAATTGAAATATTAAAGATCATAAATTGCAGCAACTCCAATCTCCACATTGAGCAATAAACTTAACAAGAATGAGAGAAGCATACCTCGATAACCTTCCCATCATACGCATCAGTCCATTTTCCTCCAATTAGAGCTTGATTTTGTAACAAACCCGAGCTTTTAAGCTTTGCAATGACACTGTCTGCTTCGGTACTCATCTACACAAATCAATTTTATCAGAGGGTGTCAATTATCCCGATACATAGAAAAATAAGGAAATGGGGATTATTAGTTCGAATAAAGGGAGTGCAACGCTAGAGGCTAGTAGGTGAGCACATTCGTTGCAACAAGTAGATTGCGAAAGTATGAAAATGACGATTGATTGATTATGCCAAAAAGGTAGGGATAAAATCATTTCCGTTGAAATAAATCAATCAAATGATACAATGAAGAGGGATGGAAACAAGTTTTGTATGAACGTAATGCACATAAGAGAAACATGCCTGGCGACAAAAGCGATGAGAAGAAAAACAGCGATGCTTGTACGCAACAGGTTGCGAAGACTGCGAAAGTAATCTGATTGACAAGCCTGAGATCCTCACTGCTCTACTCATCACTCCCATTTTCTTTGAAACAAAACGGAATTGCTTGTATGTCTCTTGCTTCACGTCATAATTTACGTGCCTCAACCCAGCAAAATCTACGGATAAAAACAGAAAGAGAAAGGTAAACAATTGAACGAGACAATAACTATACTTATCAGCCAATATTACTCTTTGCCCTACCCATTGTCTACAATCAAATAAGCTTTCGATCACAGTGAAAACTACTTCCCCCGTCCTGGTCATTAGTTCACCTTTGGTGTTGGCACAAAGACCGAGGAAACAGGAGAGGGCCAACGCCAGTTATTTGATGACAAGTGGAGTGAAAGTGGACCAAATGGAGGGTGGATGATCAAATTGTTCATAAAAACAGCGATGCTTGCGGAAAGGTAAACATTTGAATGAGACACTAAAATGTAGATGATCAAATTGTTCATAAAAACAGCGATGCTTGCGGAAAGGTAAACAATTGAATGCGACACTAAAATGTAATAGGTAAACAAATGACGGAGACGGAGGGAATACACACTATTGCAAATACAATCAAAACGATAAGAGATGAAGAGAAAAAACTGAATTTTAGATTAATTTACACCTTTCAATTTGTGAATTCTCAATTCATTCACCACCAAAACATCAATTACATCAAACAAATTCGAATCCGACAAATCACACAAACCCTAATTGAATGAGAATTTCACACTCAATTACTCTCTGATCAAATTGAAAGGCGTATATTAATTGATATGAATCAAGTAGAAGCAATTCATTTTGAAGATCCAATTTCGAAATTAAGGAAAAGAATCAACCTCAGAAGGCAGGTAGATAATTCGAGCGATGACACCGTCTCGAAACTAGAGCTGGCAAACAATAACACGACCCGATTAATTTGACAGTTTTGCTTGAAACGATAGTAGCGCACATATACTTGCTCCAACTAATAATAGACGACGATGAAAGATGATGCGAAGTGCAAGAGTGAGCACTATACAAGTGTGGTGGTGAAGTATCTTGAGCTGCCACGTGTCACGAATTCCTCTCAGTAAAGTGCCATGTGGCTTGCTAAATGAAAAGGAAAATAACCCAAATGTAAACAAACTAGTTTTAAACCCGTGAAATTCACGGATTATTTTAAAATTTGTTGATACTTCATTTGTTTATCTTTTCATTAGCTATTTGAAGGTTAAA